>OX381705.1:14465483-14560379 GCA_947462335.1 Harmothoe impar | reverse complement strand
AAGTAACAGGTGAAGGAGGAAGCTAGGAGACATAGAGGGAGAGTTAAAGGGGTCGGAAGATGGGAAGGGACATTAAAGAGGAAAGGGGAGAGTCCTAAGAGGGGAGAAGGGAAAGGTTATAGAGGGAGTGGAATTGAGGCAGCCAGAGGTAGGAGAGGGACATACAAGTTTGTTGGGAAAGTATATCATAGTAGAGATATTAGTGTAAAGGGTCCCGACTACACTTGTGACTATACATGGGTGCCCAAAATTTTGACCGTGTCGCCGTGTCGATTTTTAGCAAGAGGGCCGTGTCTCCGTGTCAATTTTTATCTAATGCATTATGGCCTATTTAACTGTGTCCGTCGATTTTTAAACCCCCCGTGTTGCACTTGTCGATCTTTACAACCCCCCGTGTCGCTGTGTCACACGTATCGATTTTTACCCATGTATAGTCACACACTTCTCAGGCAAGGTTGCCCAGTCCAAGTCCAACCATAGCCCAAATCAGAAAACCTATTTCAAATAAAGCTAATCTGAGCCAAATCAGGCAGCCCACATTGAAACTGATCTGCACCAAACTGTTTTGCAGGACAGCCCACTAGATCTTGCATATTGTGTGGATCCCATCTGCAGTCCATGAGGTGCGTTCTGGTTGGTTTCCAAATGTTGCCCACCTTCAACCAGCCAATCCGAACTCAAACCGCTTTAAAATTGGCTTGCTACTAGCAGAGGGGCCACCTAGGGGGATGAGAAGTTGGGGGGGGGGAGGAGGGGGGAGGAGGGGAGTGTGAAAAAGGGGGAGTTAGATAAAGGAGAAGGGTATAGGGGCATGGAATAGGAAAGGAGAAATTGTGGAGGGAGGGAGGAATAGAAGTTACATAGGCTAGTAGAGAGGGAGGTGAAGGTGAAAATATAGGGAGAGAAAGGGGATCAAGTTTGAGGCAGACTAAGGAAGGAAAGGGAGATAACAGGGAGATGAGGAAGGGGAATTACACAGAATGAGAAAGGAAGAGGGTGGGTTGGGAGGAAAGGAAGGGAAGGGACAGGACGGAGCAGGGGGGGGGGAGATGGGGAGTTGAAGGGGGATGGGACATAAAAGGGAAAAGGGGGTAGCAAGAGAGACAGACAGAGGGAGGCAGGGGGAGCAATATGGAAACTATGAAATAGGCTTACAGTGATTCACTATTTCACCCTGAATATATAGTGACAGATCCAATAAGGAAAATTTATACAGTACTTTTATTTAGATCTCCTAACCCCTGTTTTGGATATGAAGATAAGATGGTCCATTCTGCTGTCCTACTGTAATTATTAAAGCTAGCTGTCAAAAACCTCTTTAACCACTATCTATGTAATTTCACATGCTATCCTTTATGAGCATGGCAGTTTAATAGCTGCATGTTTTTGATATGACTACTGTAAATGTACATATTTTTGCTGGTTCAAATTTTCGCGGATTTGCTTCAAAGTACAATTTCGCTGGGATTTAAATTCGCTGATATTGAAATATAACAGTTATATAGCGGTATTGGATAAATTTTCGCTCTGTACATTTTTTCCCGGATTTTAAAATCCGCGAAATCCGCGAAAATATGTACAGCGCGAAATAAAATGCGTTTACAGTATTTTAACCTTAGTTGCTTTTCAATCATTTGAATCAAATATTCATGACTATCGTTATTTAATCATAGGCTTAGGCAGTTCCTACACTACCTATAACACTATATAAAAAAACATAAAATGAATTGATGGATGGCATAATGGGCCCATATTGGCAAAAACATGCATCGGCAAAGGGAGCATGCGGAATGGCAATTTTTTCTGCTTAATCAACACAGTAATATTCTATAGACAGACTTTTAAATTCCTATGCTACACTAACTCATGTGATTCATCATATGCATTCTTAAAGCTGAGTATCCACCACCCACGTTAGTAGACTAGAACAGTAGCCTATCAAAAAATGACCTGTTCATTTTTGGCAAAAATGCCATTTTACTGGGAAATCTGAGTTTTGCCAAATCCACAAACCTTATCAGGAATGAAAAATGAGACAAGATCACAAACTAATTTGACACCACCACATTGACTGCTACCAAAACAAGCTGCTTGAGTCATCTGACATGGAACCAAGTGACAAAGAAGAGGGCAGTGCCAGGGAAGATACATTGGAGTCCATTGAAACATGGAGGATCTGCAAAGGCTTTTTCATTGCATTTCTATTACTCCCAAGAGTAAGTCTGCCAAATATATTGTACAGATGCTTTATATGTTGTTATTTTAGTCACAGTGCTCTAACTGATCTTCTACAATTAGTGAAACCATGTTGGCTCAACATTTGGGGGATGACTGAACCTTTGGGCCTGATGTTGAATACTTTAATCATGTATTATACCATATTTAATGTAATAAGTGTGCTTATGATATCATCTTAACTGTGCTTAGGTATTTCAGAGTTTAATTGTTTCCAAAATCTCAGAATTGAGGATTTTTTTGTCAAAAAGTTTTTATTATTATTAGAGGATGGCAATTATTACATTGAATATGGTAATATGCCAATGCCTTTCATATAATCCACACCCTGAGTCTGGGAAAATCCTTTACGCAAGGGGAAACAAACTGACCAAGTGACTAGACAATAATAGAAGTATAACAAAACCCATTTGTCAACTCGCCATAACGATTTGTTTCTCATTGGCATTATTAAACAGGAAATCTGCACTGGGGTGGTTGGCCCCACTCTTCCATACCTCATAGATCAACTCAATGTCAGCTTCGTGGATGGATCCCAGGTTCTAGTAGCACACAGTATGGCAGGAATGGTAGGATGCCTGAGTGGAGGATTTCTGTAAGTAAAGGACTTCACAGTGTAGCAATCCAGTAAACATGCTATACCTGTGTTGTGGATCCAATTTCTAAAACACCATTTCCCCTTGATACTATTTTGTCTTGAATACCACTAATCTTTAGGCTTAACTTCGCTTCATTTTTTAAACTTTACCATAAGGCCTGAAGTAGTGATTTGGGACATTTTGATTAGCTGAAATAATTTTGTGATTTGTTTTTTCTTCATTAGGGCTGAAGCTTTTCCCCACCACACAGATGTGTTGTTCCTCTTCAGCTGCCTTTCTCTTGGTATATTCACTGTTCTCATCCCCTGGATCCACACACTGGGAATAATGACTTTCATATTCTTTGTCCGAGGAATTGCCTTTGGAAATACACAAGCAGGTCTGGCTAAAATTGATTACATTTCATTTACCTACACCCTTATAGTGTCATGACATTTATCTTAGAATTTACTAAGTAATTTTAATTTTGTGAAAACAGTAATTGGCTCAGGAAAGGTTAATGAGGGAAAAAGAACAGGGTTTTGTGCTGTTACAAGATAAACTGGGAACACTTTCTTGGTGAAACTTTTTAGCCTCGCCCAGCCGGATGTTTGACTCCGCAAAAAAACAGCCTGAAAAACTGCCTGGAACATCTCAATACCACCCACAAGACGATCAAATTCACTTCAGAATACTCAGTGAATGAGATCAATTTTCTGGACACAGCAGTAAAGATTGATGAAACACGCAAGATGTATAACGGTCCCTACTGTAAACCCACTGACTCACAGGGATATCTCTGTTATGACTCAGCCCACCCACAAGCAAGCAAACACAGCCTCCCATATAGTCAGTTTCTCAGACTGAGACGCATCTGTATTAGAGAGGAAGACTTCCTGACACATGTCAGGGAGAAGAAACTAGAGTTTCTAAAAAGAGGATACCCCATGATCTTGAATGAAGCATTCCTGAAATGCATACTCAAACCTCGAGAGGATCTCCTCCATCCACCATCAAAGGCCCTAAAGCCTGTGGATGAAAAGGACCCGATCTTCATGATCAACACCTACCCATGATCGCACATTAGAAAAAATGGTTGATGAAAATTGGGACATCCTCGATCGTTCCAAAACAACCAAGGACCTTTGGGACCAAAAAATAGTCAAAGGACACCGCAGATCAAAAAATCTGAGGGACCACCTGGTGAGAGCCACATGTGACTACAACCCCTTCTCAAAAGAGAAGGGATGTTCCAGCTGCAGCAGCTCGTGCAAACGCAAAAACTGCAGATATGGCCCAATGCTCGATACATCGTGGAGAATCCAAAAAGGAGACTCCAAACTGAGTTTCGAGACAAAGACAAATATCACTTGTAACAGCTCCAATGTTGTGTACTGCGTTGAATGCAAAAAGTGCCAAATCAAATACGTAGGACTGACAAAAAATAAAGTCAAAAAAAGACTTTACAGTCACATCTACTTCACCAAAAAAGGTCAAATAGTGAATGACATCCAACGACATTTCCTCAAAGAAGGGCATGACGTGGACAAAGACATAAAGGTCTACATACTGGACATACCACGAATATCCACACAGTAAGAGGGCCAAAAGTCTGCGACTTAAGATTGATTTCAATTGGATTCAACGACTTGGTACTACAGCCCCCCACGGCCTGAACACCATGGACAGTGTACATGGTTAACACCCCATCCTTACTCATGATAATTCTTTTGCGGAAAAACCTCCCTTCCCATTTAGAGGCTGGATGCATGACTCCCTCGGTGACCTCGTCACCACAGCAGAGAGTCAAACATCCGGCTGGGCGAGGCTGAGAAAGTTTCACCAAGAAAGTGTACCCAGTGTATTGACTCTGGTGTTAACTATATGGCCGCCACAAAACCAGTAGACTATACTTTGTCATACAAGGTATCTTCTATCCACAACTCACCACACATATCCCACTAGGATGTGTGACCCGGGTATTATTTTTTTCAAATTATTGGAAAAAACTAAATACCAAGGCCCTGTTCCTACAGAACGGACTCACCCACCTATAGGCCTATCATACTCGCTATGCTCAAGCCTACCCACTCTCAATCCACAAGGACCAGACAGTGGTCTTTTTATTTTAATTTTTTGAGAAAAATAAATAAAGTCTACAAACACCTGTTTTGTACCCTACATGCTTCTGATGAGTCAATTGATGAAACCGAACCTACATGTTGCTCCCCAATATTGCCTTATGCACTATGCCTTATGCACTATGCCTGGTCTATCTGATACACCCTTACACTCATGGGTTGTTCTACCTATAGTTTCCCCATGGTGGGGACTGTGTCTGTTCTTACCTACAAACCCCACTTTGGTGGAGTGTATCACATATAGACTATGGTGATGGTTAACCATCTTGGATATAAAATTCATAGAGGTAAACACTAAATAGATCCCAACCAAAGGGACCTATGCAAGTCCAGGACTGGTTGGTCTCCCAACCAGGTAGTGGCCTTGACCCAACACATAGGCCTATCAGAGGCCCAGTTTTGGGACACACCTTAGCAACAATGTAAATACTGACCTGGATTGGCTGTAGGTTGGTCACATGGGACCCTGTGAGCTGTGGAGGTAAATATTCCTCTGGTTTTGTGTCATATTCGGTCAAGCAAGGGTTCACCCCACTCCTCCGTCAGCTGGTTCCCCCGAACCAGCCCACAATAGTTACAAGATACCTTGGACCTCCATGCTGGATATTCAAATTGGGGACGATTCATATATTGCCAGTGGGAGGGAGGGGCTTAGTGGACATAGGACTGTTATAATGATAAACACACCCTCAGTTGGGCAGGACAAACCTTGAAAAGCCTTGATGTGCAGGGCAGACAAAACTAACTACCGGAAAACCTCGCGTATAAGCCTAACTTGCGTATAAGCCACACCTAGAGTTTGGGCTGATAATATGAGCTGGAATGGTGATCTGAATATGATGATTTTAGTACTGTACCATAGAAGCAAAAACTTGCGTATGAGCCGCACCCTGACCCTGGGCAATCCTATAAGCACCATCGCCGATCTGACTCGCATACTAGGCACGGCTTATACGCGAGGTTTCACGGTATGTTAATTACTTGCTGCCATGCGTCATTCCACCAGTGCATGCAATTTTGTTTGTGGGGGGCAATTTCTGAAAATGAGAACTTAGTACGGGGGCAAGGGGTTGTCAATATAACTTTTAGCTAAATAGTGAAATGTTCGGAATTTGTTTGGAATCATCAGAAAAATCCACCAAAGGCCTGCCCACCTAGTAATAAATGACTCATCCCTAACACAGACGCGTTTTCCTAGATATTCTATTAAACTTCTCATTTTTCCATCCGCAACTGTATGAATTTTGTTTCACATTGCAGGCTTCAAGGCCTATACATTGGCAACCTTTGGCAAAAAGGCTGGTCCCATTATTGCATTGCAGTATGTACTGTCTACGGTTGGAAATATGGTATCACCCCAGCTTGTTAATGCTTACACCATATCAACATCTTTAGAATCAGACAACAGGGTTCTCTGTACCGCAAGAGGAGAATATGTTGCTAGTATCAACGACTCACAGACACTTTCTGCATCCAACACATCGACTCTGGGGGAAACAGACACTCATACTACGGTACAACTGGAATACCCATATGCAATAGCTGGTGGAATAATGATTCTTCTGTCAGCAGGGTTTGCATTTTTCCAGTGGTACGGTGCCCATGCTCTACGCGATTCCCCACAGGACTATTGTTTGACATTCCAACAAAGTCTCCAGTCATTCTCACTACAAGGTCTCACGAATGGCCGTCCTGTATTTGGGACTTCATTTTTGTCATGTTTGTGCTTGATATTTTTCAATGCTCGTGGAATAGATAGTGTAGTAGGGCATTACATATATGCCTATGCCATTCAGGGTCGTCCTCAATTCACACCAATAGCAGCGGGTAATATAAACTCTGCTTATTATGTTTGTGAACTTGTAGGTCGTATACTGATCATGTTGTCCTCTGCACACTGCCCAATACCAATATTGATAGTCCTCGAGTTGATCACTTGCCTTGTGAGTAGTTTAGCTTTACAATTATGGGGGAGTGAGAACAGACTCGTATTTTACATTTTTCTTTGTTCTTTTGGTGTAAGCAACTCAACTTTCCTGGCCTTGGGTTTGATATGGGCTAATCTTTGTATGAAACTGGGGCCGGCTGCCTTGTCCATTGTACTCATGATTTTCTATGCTGGTGAAGCTTTCTACAGCTGGCTAGCTAGTTACTTGTTTGACTTCTATGGTCCAGAAAGTATATTTAGTGTTTTACTCGGCGGGTCGCTTTTTGTCACAGGGCTGTTTGCTGCAATGCTCATGCTGGGAATCAAATTTGCCAAACATGAAACTGAGAATTACAACAGATTGGAATAACAAACTAAGGAAGAGCTGTACTGATTATAGTTTTTAACTCTTCCTTTACCATGTTCCCTATAAAGACACCTTTTTGCAAAACCAGAGTTTTTCAGATGAAATTCAAATGAGATATTGTGGTACAGGGGATGGTCTCATCTTTTGAAAACTGAAAGAATTTTGAAAATATTCCAACTAGAAGTACATCTATGACAAAATAAACGGTATTGAATACAGAGAAAATGAGATGTCCCAAATCTCCCTATGTGTACTGATTAGGGAGATAAATCCTAATCAATTAGCGTCCAGATGTTTTAATTGGAAAATGTTATCAAATTTCAAATTGTAATATCTAGGAAAGAAATCAATATAAAATTAAGTAGAAATAAGTTACATATGCTAACTCTTCCGAAGAATTATTAGATTTTATTGGAAAATTGTTACGGCAAATTTGATCTTTTCTGTTACCATGGCAACTGAAACTCATTTAAATTTGAGACTATCGGTTGCCATGGCAACCGACTTTTGGGCCATAATGCATCAAAATAGACCAAAACCATCTTCTTCAGCATCAAAAATTGGCCAAAACCACTTTTCACCCCAAAAATGATATTAATTGCCATTTTAGCATGATTTCTGCTTTAAATTTTGCTCAGATCACATCAAAAATAAGTAAAACCTCATCTGAGTTGAGATACCCAGCTTTTATCTCATAATGAACCCAGGGGTAAACTGTTTCAGATCTCCAGAGACAATATGTGATACATCACCATCACAAAAATTCATGAGAATTAACCAAGATTTAGGCAAACAACAGATGATCAAAAATCGGCCAAAATCGGCCAAAAATCGGCAAAATCTGTGCATAAATGTGCAATCGGTAAAGGAGGGTAAATTCACATAAATTTATGTGTGATCGGTAAAGGAAGAGTTAAGGTGTTTTTTATGCCTCTTCTTTTGAGGGCTCTGGCTGCTGGGAATTATTTGTACCAAAGGTTTTTTTTCCCTCTGCCTACCAAAAGAATTGCTGTAAAAGCCCATAATCCAAGTTATCAAAATGAGGTGGCTGAAGGTATATTATATGAAATGGGAAAGGAAAGGGGTGGGTTGGGAGGAAAGGAAGAGACAATGGCAGGGGGAAAGCTGGGCAGTTCGAGGGGGATGGGACATATAAAGGGAAAAGGGGGAAGCAGGAGAGAGGGAATGAGGGAGGAGCAGTATGGCAACTATGAAATAGGTTTACATTGATTCACTATTTTCATTTAGCTCTCCTAAATAAAGTAATAACAGATCCAATTAGGAAAACTTTTACGGTACATTTATTTAATTCTTCTAACACCTGTAATATGCAATGAAGATGGTCCATTCATTGACTCGGCTGTAATTATTAAAGCTAGCCATCCAAAATATCAAATACTATCTATATATAATGATTACATTCCACATGCTATCCTTTATGACCATGGCAATTTGATAACTGCATAACCTCTTATCCTTAGTTGTCTGCTATTCTCCTAGCATTTGCACCAAATATTTATGACTGTCATTATTTAGTCATAGACTTAGACAGTTCTTACAGTATCTAGGTCCCATCACACTAAACAAAATGAATTGATAGATGCCATAATAAGCCCACATTCACCAGAACATGCATCTTCAAAGGAAGTGTGTGAATGCCCTGTTTCATCTTAAACATCATTGTAATATTCTAGATGTACTGTGAAATTCATATGCTTCTGATACAACCATTTATTTATGTGGTCCGTATGCATTCTTAAAGCTTCACTTCAACCACCCACACTTCATCTGTTAGTACACTACAACAGTAGGCCTACTAAAAAAATTACCTGTTGACTTGTGAGAATGATGCTTCACTGGAAAATCTGAGTTTTACCAAATCCACAAACCTCATCAGGAATGAATATAGACAAGATAACAAAGTAATTTGACACCACCACATTGACTGCTACCAAAACAAGCTGCTTGAGTCATCTGACATGGAACCAAGTGACAAAGAAAAGGGGAGTGCCAGGGAAGATACATTGGAGTCCATTGAAACATGGAGGATCTGCAAAGGCTTTTTCATTGCATTTATGATACTCCCAAGAGTAAGTCTGCCAAATATATTGTACAGATGCTTTATATGTTGTTATTTTAGTCAAAGTGGTCTAACGAATCTTCTACAATGAGCGAAACCATGTTGTGTCGACATTTGGGGGATGACTGAACCCTGGGGCCTGATGTTGAATACTTTAATACTGTGTATTATACCATATGGTAATATGCCAACACATTTCACATAATCCATGCCCTGAGTCTGGGCAAATCCTATATGCAAGTGGGAACAATTTAACTGACCAAGTGACTAGACAATAATAGAACTATAACAAAACCCATTTGTCAACTCGCCATAACGATTTGTTTCTCATTGGCATTATTAAACAGGAAGTCTGCGCTGGGCTGGTTGGCCCCACTCTTCCATACCTCATAGATCAACTCAATGTCAGCTTCGTGGATGGATCCCAGATTCTAGTAGCACACAGTATGGCAGGATTGGTGGGGTGCCCGAGTGGAGGCTTTGTGTAAGTAAAGGACTTCACAGTGTAGGGATCCAGTAAACATGCTATACCTGTGTCACATCTGAAGATCATTGTTGTGGATCCAATTTCTAAAACACCATTTTCCCTTGATACTATCAGAAGATAATTTAGCTCTACAGTTTTAGGGTCGCCTTGGAGCTAGGTTGTTCTGAATACCACTAATCTTTAGGCTTAACCTAGCTTCATTTTTTAAACTTTACCATGAGGCCTGAAGTAGTGATTTGGGACATTTTGATTAGCTGAAATAATTTTGTGATTTGTTTTTTCTTCTTTAGGGCTGAAGCTTTTCCCCACCACGCAGATGTGTTGTTCCTCTTCAGTTGCCTTTCTGTTGGTATAATCACTGTTGCCATCCCCTGGATCAACACCCTGGGAATAATGACCTTCATATTCTTTGTAAGAGGATTTGCAATGGGAAATACACAAGCAGGTCAGGCTAAAATTGATTACATTTCATTTAATTTACATCCTTATAATGTCATGACATTTGTCTTGCCTTAGAACCTAATTTAAATTTTGTGAAAACAGTAATTGGCTCAGGAAAGGTTAATGAGGGGAAAAGAACAGGGTTTTGTGCTGTTAATACAAGATACCTTGGACCTCCAGTGCTGGATATTCAAATTGGGGAGGATTCATATATTGCCAGGGGAAGGGAAGGGCTTAGTGGATATAGAACTGTTACAATGATAAACACACCCTCAGTTGGGCAGGACAAATCTTGAAAAGCCTTGATGTGCAGGGCAGACAAAACTAACTACAAATAAACCTCACGCATAAGCCAAACTCCCGTATAATCCACACCTAGAGTTTTGGCCGATCCTATAAGCTGCAATGGCGATTTGACTTGCGTACTAGCTGCAGCTTATACGCGAGGTTTTACGGTATGTTAAGTACTTGCGGCCATGCATCATTCCACCAGTGCATGCAATTTTGTTTGTGGGGGCAATTTCTGAAAATGAGAACTTAGTGAGGGGGCAAGGGTTTGTCAATATAACTTTTAGCTAAATAGTGAAATGTCCGGAATTTGTTTGGAATCATCGGAAAAATCCACCAAGGGCTGCCAACCTAGTAATAAATGACTCGTCCCTAACACGGATGCCTTTTCCTAGATATTCTATAAGACTTCTCATTTTTCCACCCGCAACTGTATGAATTTTGTTTTGCATTGCAGGCTTCAAGGCCTATACATTGGCAACCTTTGGCAAAAAGGCTGGTCCCATTATTGCATTGCAGTATGTACTGTCTACAGCTGGAATGATGATTTCACCCCAGCTTGTTAATGCTTACACCATATCAACATCTTTAGAACCAGACAACAGGGTTCTCTGTACCACAATAGGAGAATATAGTATCAACGACTCAAAGACACTTTCTGCATCCAACACATCGACTCTGGGGGAAACAGACACTCATACTACGGTACAACTGGAATACCCATATGCAATAGCTGGTGGAATAATGATTCTTCTGTCAGCAGGGTTTGCATTTTTCCAGTGGTACAGTGCCCATGCTCAACGCAATTCCCCACAGGACTATTGTTTGACATTCCAACAAAGTCTCCAGTCATTCTCACCACAAGGTCTCACAAATGGCCGTCCTGTATTCGGGACTTCATTTTTGTTATGTTTGTGCTTGATATTCTTCAATGGCCGTGGAATAGATAGTGTAGTAGGGCATTACATATATGCCTATGCCATTCAGGGACGTCCTCAATTCACACCAATAGCAGCAGGTAATATAAACTCTGCTTATTATGTTTGTGAACTTGTAGGTCGTATACTGATCATGTTGTCCTCTGCACACTGCCCAATACCAATATTGATAGTCCTCGAGTTGATCACTTGCCTTGTGAGTAGTTTAGCTTTACAATTATGGGGGAGTGAGAACAGACTCGTATTTTACATTTTTCTTTGTTCTTTTGGTGTAAGCAACTCAACTTTCCTGGCCTTGGCTTTGATATGGGCTAATCTTTGTATGAAACTGGGGCCGGCTGCCTTGTCCATTGTACTCATGATGTTCTATGCTGGAGATGCTTTCTACAGCTGGCTAGCTAGTTACTTATTTGACTTCTATGGTCCAGAAAGTATATTTAGTGTTTTACTCGGCGGGTCGCTATTTGTCACAGGGCTGTTTGCTGCAATGCTCATACTGGGAATCAAATTTGCCAAACGTGAACCTGAAAATTACAACAGATTGGAATAACAAACTAAGGAAGAACTGTATTGAATATAGTTTTTAAGGGTTTTTTATGCTTCTTCTGTTAGGGCTCTGGCTGCTGGGAATTATTTGTACCAAAGGGGGCTATATGTGACAGCTTTTTTCCCCTCTGCCCACCCAAAAGATTTACTGTAAAAGCCCATAATCCAAGTGAGGTGGCTGAAGGTATCTCAAAATGAGGTGGCTGAAGGTATATTATGTAGAATGGGAAAGGAAAGGGGTGGGTTGGGAGGAAAGGAAGAGACAAGGGCAGGGGAAAAGCTGGGTAGTTGAAGGGGGATGGGACATATAAAGGGAAAAGGGGGAAGCAGGAGAGAGGGAGTGAGGGAGGAGCAGTATGGCAACTATGAAATAAGTTTACATTGATTCACTTTTTTCATTTAGCAGTCCTAAATAAAGTAATAACAAATCCAGGAAAATTTTTACGGTACAATTATCTAATTCTTCTAACACCCCTAATATTGAACTAGTAGTGTTTAGATTGTTGTTGTTACCCGATATAAGTTGTTGAATACCTGAGCCCATGTGTCATTATGATTGATATAGCAGTATATTGATATTGTTGGGGATAGATTTGGCTAACCGAGATGATAGAGAACTCTTTGCTTGGCATATCTTGTGTGACCTATAGTTCAGGATAGGTCCCAACAGATCAGTGAGAGTTCAGCATTATTGGACAGCCCTTCATTTCACTTGAATAAACTACAGTGAGAAGCCAATGCAGTGAGATTGACCAGTATCTCCAATTCAATCCAACAATGTGATAAGAGCCAGTGTACATCAATCATATTATATATACCATGTTCAGTCAATCATGCCTCAGTTATTAGTCGGTTGTATACTATCCACTATACACCCTGTCAGTTCTAGATGGCAATACAGTCATATAGCATCAATGTCACTGTATTAGAATAAGCAGGCAGGTACGTTCAGAATGCTTTGTTTGATTAAAGCCATAGATTGAATCTCAATTGACTTGGCCAGGTGAGGACCTGAACATCATTTGATCAATAAAGTAAGAGTTACCATCGAGGTTTTGGCATCTACATCATTGTGTGCATGCACATGGTAAGGTGATCAAAACCCCACAATAGATCAAGCTTAATAGTATAACAATGGCCCGATGCCAGCATAAGCAATACCGGTGCCTTAATGCCTTAATTTAGCTTCACTGAATCACAATATCAAGAAATATTAATAGATCAAGAGTTCATTATGACCACAATTAGGCTATGTGAGAAAACATATATTATATTGCAGATATAGTTCAAAGGATGCATTGAAATTGCATATGTTCAGTTCAGTTGATGGTGATCCTTACTAGCCTATGTCCCCAACATAGTTACTGTGAATGGTCCATGTTGTACTGTTCTATGAGGTGTGAAGTGTGAGGTGGACTGCAGCCTTAAGAGCAGCACAGTCATACAGAGTTACTTTGTCCACTAAGTAGCCCAACTCCAATACTGTCTTGACTGGAGTTAATGTCCGGGCCAGAACACTGACTCTCCAAAAGTTTCTATCACAACTGCTAGGTGAAGTAGACAATATATCCACATAGGCTATGCTATTAGATCTTTAGGTTGTCTCAGCACAGCAGTCCGGCACAGCCAGGTCGAAATGCAGTTATTATATATAAATATCTCCCACTGCAGACCCTGCGGCAGTGAATAGAGATAGATATCCACAACCACCTGAACCTCTACAGCTCCAACACGAAAGTACCCATGTGTCTCTGAGTGTGGTCTGTACCGTTCCGGCTATCTATATTCCTCGCACTTGCATACATTCTCCGCCCAGCGGGGTACGTCGTCCCTCGGTAGTGCCCAGGACACCCGCTGTACTACCCTGCTGCTGGCAGGCCCTCCAGGGTGCTTATTAGGCATGGCGTCCCTACTCCTGTACAGCGTCCCTGGATGGGCCTATTCTTGGTGGCCCACCATGGCTAGCTATCCGAGCCACAACTCCGCCAATCCAGGTCTCTCACACAAACTCAGACTGGGCCCGCACAGTATCCATACATTGGCCCATCTTCCTATTCCTTATCTAATGTGTATACTATATTTCGCATTTTGCTTATATATACCTATTTTCTATATGCTCAATTACCAAACATGTCCACATAGTAGCATATCATTTCTATAGTCTACCAAAACCCATTCATGTACCTGGCCCATTTATTCATGGCTCTTATTACAATCACATGTATGCTTTACCAATAAACATGCTTACCTTATTATTGACACAATATCATTCATTGCTCATATTATTTATTTCTGTCCCAACCTATTCTGGTCACCCAATCAGCACAATATGAATCGAAGATGGTCCATTCATTGACTCGGCTGTAATTATATTAAAGCTAGCCATCCAAAACCTACTATCTATATAAATATATAATTATGACATTCCACATGCTATCCTTTATGACCATGGCAATTTGATGACTGCATTTCTTTTATATAACTTTTCATCCTTAGTTGTCTTCTATTCTCCTAAAATTTAAACCAAATACATAAATTCATGACTGTCATTATTCAGTCATAGACTTAGACAGTTCTTACAGTATCTAGGTCCCATCACACTATACAAAATGAATTGATAGATGCCATAATAAGCCCACATTCAACAGAACATGCATCTTCAAAGGAAGTGTGTGAATGCCCTGTTTCATCTTACCGTAAAACCTCGCGTAGTAGCCGCGGCTAGTACGCGAGTCAGATCGTGAGTGCGGCTTATAGGATCGGCCCAAAGTCGGGGTGCGGCTTATACGCGAGTTTTTCCAAATTTCAATTCCAAAAATCATCATGACATGGCCTTAGCATTACCCAGGAGACGCAGGGAGGCTGGTGTGGGGAGAGGGGTGGGGGGGGGGGGGGCTACAATGTCAGGTGAGTGGACAGTGTCAATGCCTGATAGTCGCACTTCAGCCCTAAGACAATGCCTGATAGTCGCACCTCAGCCCTAAGACAATGCCTGATAATCGCACCTCAGCCCTAAGACAATGCAGACCGCCGCTAATCCCTGCTAGCATTCTAACACTAACAATACATTCTGGAGCACCCCCCCCCCACACACACACACACATACAGGGATACCGCTAATCCCCAGTGGATAAAGCTTACAAAACAAGAGATGGTAGTGTATGTGGATGCTTCATGGGCCACCAGTAGGCTCCACGGGCCGCCAGTAGGCTCCACGGGCCACCAGTAGGCTCCATGGCCGCCAGGAGGACCCTTATACCAGCCCAGTAAGGCTAGAGTTAGGGGTGCTGCTAATACGCAAGTTTCTCCCAGGAGTCATTCAGAAGCCTTCTGCGGCTTATAGCATTGGCCCAAACTCGGGGTGCGGCTTATACGCGAGTTAGGCTTATACGCGAGGTTTTACGGTAATCATCATTGTAATATTCTAGATGTACTGTACAATTCATATGCTTCTGATACAACCATTTATTTATGTGGTCCGTATGCATTCTAAAAGCTTCACTTCAACCACCCACACTTCATCTGTTAGTACAGTAAAATCCCGTTATAACGAAGTGCTTTGGGCAGGCAAAAAAATTCGTTATAAACGAATTTCGTAGTATCCAAATTAAGCATTTTTGAGACCTAAAGCATGTCTGAAAATGATCCATAACCACCCCCCCCCCAATTATATAAATAAACAACACAGGAGTAGACATTATATACTTCATTATATTCTTCACGGTTCTGAAGAAAAGGTATATAATGGAAAGTTGATATTTTAGAGAGATTAAAAAAAAGGGGAATTGAAGACAATATGGACAGGTTATGTAATGGATTGTGAAGGGGTAAAGATGGATGTTTTTTTTGGTTTTTTTTTGGGGGGGATGGGGTTGGGATTGGATCCTAAGTGAGGTTCCAGGGACATTTGTCCCAGGCTCATTTACCCCCTCCCTGCCGGCTCAGGAAGCCCTGGGGGCGGGGGCAGTCGCTTTGAACCTGTCCTAGACTCACACAACCCCCCCTCCCTGCCATCTCAGGAAGCCCTAGGAGCGGGGACAGTCGCTTCGAACCTGTCCTAGACTCACACAACCCCCCCCCCCCTCCCTGCCATCTCAGGAAGCCCTAGGAGCGGGGACAGTCGCTTTGAACCTGTCCTAGACTCACACAACCCCCCCCCCCCCTCCCTGCCATCTCAGGAAGCCCTAGGAGCGGGGACAGTCGCTTTGAACCTGTCCTAGACTCACACAACCCCCCCCCCCATCCCTGCCATCTCAGGAAGCCCTAGGAGCGGGGACAGTCGCTTTGAACCTGTCCTAGACTCATACAACCCCCTCATAATCTGATATGAAATCAACACACAGCCCAGAAAAATTCGTTATAAGCGAATTCACATCTAAAAGATTCGTTAAAACAGGATTATTTTACTATAGGA
Organism: Harmothoe impar; assembly: GCA_947462335.1. Lineage (NCBI taxonomy): Eukaryota > Metazoa > Annelida > Polychaeta > Phyllodocida > Polynoidae > Harmothoe > Harmothoe impar. The sequence continues at coordinate 14,543,937 of OX381705.1, read as the reverse complement.
ATGTATGGAAAGGGATTTTGGCACAGCAATTTGTTTGTTATATCCGAAAATTCGTTATAACCGAATTCGTTGTAGCGGAATTTTACTGTACAAAACAACAGTAGGCCTACTAGAAAAGGTTACCTGTTGACTTGTGAGAATGATGCTTCACTGGAAAATCTGAGTTTTACCAAATCCACAAACCTTTTCAGGAATGAATATAGACAAGATAATTAAGTAAATTGACACCACCACATCAACCACTACTAGAACAAGCTGAGACTTGAGTCGTCTTTGTCGAGCAGTTTCCCATTTCGGAACAGAGTTTTCCAATCTCTGACATGGAACCAAGTGACAAGAACGATGTCAGTACAGGGGAAGATACACAACTGGTGTCCATTGAAATATGGAGGATCTGCAAAGGCTTTTTCATTACATTTATATTCCTCCTCAATCCTCCCCTTGTTCGGGGGTTCTGCATCATCCCGCCGAGGTGGCGCCCCTATCGTGACCCGCCGGACCATGGACGGCCCTTCCCGTTGCTCCTGCGTCCCTTCAGCATCGGCGGGGCATTGTGGCGGCGTCTGACCGACCCCGTTCGCCCGTCGCTCGGCGCCTCTCTGTCTGGCCTCTCCTGCCTGTTTCCCTGGTGACCCCCTGTCGTCTGCTCACTACCCTGTCCCTGCTCCAGACCATCCCTGGATTGCAGCCAGAGTGACAGCATCCTCCCCTGCATAGGCAAGCTCAGCGCTCCTCCATTATTTCTAGAGTCTTCCGAGGCGGGCCGTTCCCCTTGCTGGGGAGGCGCTGCACCCACCTCCGGTGCTTGTTCCGTCGGTCTCCCTTGCCCCCGCAGAACTGGTGCTCCCCTGCCCATATAGGCCCTTCCCTCCTGGCTCTCTCCCTTCTCTCCCTCTCCGCTGTCTCGTCCTGTGGTTGTTCAGCCATGCCTTATCAACCTCCTGCTCGTACTGTATCCAGCGGTTTCTCCTATCTTTCCATGCTGTCTGCTCTTTCTGAAACTCCGGGTCCCTGTCCTGTTGTTTCCTCCTTTCCTGTCTCCCCCTGTTCCGCTCCTCCCTCTCCGTTCTCATTAGGACCACCTGGCTGCTACGCTAGTTCTGGTCCTCTTTTGTCCGACTGGTCGGTGCTAACACCCATTCCCCTTCACTCCCTCCACCCTCCCCCTCCTCTAAAGGGGAGTCTTCCGACACCGTCGTCCATTGCTGCTCTGTGGAGGGTCCCGGAGAGAGCACCCACGTCATTCTGGTGCTCCACCATCCTGTCACTCTGGGGCTGAAAGGCACATGTCCGGCTCTGCTTCACTTCCAGCAAGCAGCCTCATCACCTCCTTTAATAACTCCGACTGCCTTCCACACTGGCAGCATGGGACTGGCCGTCGGCGTTCCCATGGTTCTTCCCCGGCCGATGTTTGATTCTCAAATCGTACGTCCCGATCACCTGTAACCATCTGGCCACCTGTCCCTTCGGCTCCTTGAACTCCATCAGCCACCGGAGGGACGCATGGTCCGTTCTCACTTTCACTGGTCTCCCGTCAAGTAGTGTTTGAGTTTCTTCTATCACCAGCAGCTCCCTCCGGGTCACACAGTAGTTCCCCTCCGGTTTCTGCTCCCCCTGCACCTGGGCCAGCACCGCTCCCAATTCCGTGTCGTTCGCATCCGTATCGAGGATGAGTTCCCCCTCCACGCGGGGAAATGCTAGTATTGCGGACTGCATGAGGCACCGCTTCAGTCTGTTGAAAGCCACCTCACACTCCGTCATCCAGGCGAAGGACCGGTCCTTCTCCGCTAGCGCGGACAGTGGCTTTGCTATGCAGGAGAAGTCTTTCACAAATGACCTGTAATACCCTGCCAGCCCTAGAAAGCTGCGGACCTCCGTCACCCCTCTAGGCGCCGGCCACGATTATACCACCTCTATCTTCTCCGGATCCGTACCGATTCCCTCGTCACTCACCGCATGCCACAGAAATAGAACCCGTTGGCGTGCCAGCTGACAGCTAGTAAAAGTTGGCTGTTTAACCTTTTAAATTTCGCTACAGGAGCCCAGGTGGGTTACACAGGCTGATGTTAAAGGGATGGGTAAGATACGTGGTAGGTTGAGTGTAGGCTTAATGATGTAGCCCTGGCGAGTAACTCGGCTGTGCTGTGTTAAAGCACAATACAGAACCTGTGGTGTAGGGACGCTAGTAGTATAGTATGTATCGGAACGGGACTATAGTTAAGTACTGTTTATTACTCAATCGACCTGCAGCCAATCAGAGGCCTCCCTTTTGGCGGGAAATTCAAAAGCAGCCAATGAGAGGCCTCCCTTTTGGCGGGAAATTCAAATAGGTCACGTGACCGGAAGTGACCTACTTCCGGTCACGTGACCTTTGGGCGGGAAATTCAAATAGGTCACGTGACCGGAAGTGACCTACTTAAGAGGGTCACGTGACCACCATGTTGGCGGGAAATTCAAATAGGTCACGTGACGGGAAGTGACCTACTTAAGGGGGTCACGTGACTACTAGGTTGGCTTTCAAAATAAGTCACTTGAGATTTTGATGGATAAATAAATTTAAAAAAAGAAAAAAAAAGCAAGCTGAAAAAGCTTGCTAAAAAATAATTTAAAAATACGGCTCTTTTTTTCTAGGAGGGGGGGAGAGGGGCACTCTGGGGGGCACTCTTTAAGATGCATGGGGGGGGAGGGGGGGGAGGGGGGGAGGGGCAGGGTTTTTTAAGAGTGAGACTCGCTTCTCTGCCCTCTCTAAAAGAGAGGGCAGAGAGGCGAGTCTACTTACAATGAAAGGTATCATGATCGCGTTTATGATGATGTGCATCTCTTGCTGGCTAGACTTTCAAGCAAATTTGCTAAAGTCTAGCCTGTTATTGAATGTCCGGCCTAGCCTGACCCTCAGTAGAACAGTCCTTGACCCATCTATTATAGTCTAGCAGCGCCTGACCCTTGTATGAGAGTAGTATTGGCGACATTGGCTGACTCTGATATTTACCTGTGTGTACGGAGAGAGGAGAGGGTTCACAGCCACAGCTCTCTTAAGGCAAAGCTTGCGCTTATAGAGCACTACTAGTGGAGGTCTGGATAAGGAAGCTATGGCGGTTGTCTTCAAAAAAAATAAAAAATAGCCATGGCACATGTCGATGTCGCTTAATTATGCTCATATCTCGTGTCGATTTTAAGAATTGCTCATGTCACCTGTCACTATGTTTTTCAAGCTTCATGTCAAATGTCACTAGACCTCATGTCGAATGTCGATTCTAAGAAACAGATATGTCACCATCTCGAATTTAGCGGTCCACATTGCCGCTGCTGCTGCTGCTGCTGATTTGCTGTTGCTGCTGCTGTCGGTGCTGCTGCTTGTGCTGCTCGTGCAGCTGCTGCAGCTGCTGACAGCTGCTGCTGCTTGTACTGCTCGTGCAGCTGCTGCAGTTGCTGACGATGTCACGGATGCTGTTGACAGATGCTGCTGCTTGTGCTACTCGTGCAGCAGCTGCTGCTGCTGCTGCTGCTGACGATGTCACTGATGCTGCTGACAGATGCTGCTGCTTGTGCTGCTTGTGCAGCAGCTGCTGCTTGTGCTGATCGTGCTGCTGCTGCTGACGATGTCACGGATGCTGCACGAGACCGAGTAGCCGCTATTACTAATGCTACTAATACTAGTATGAGAAAATACATTTAGTCAGTCGACTAAATCAAGGAGGTTTTCTGACTTCAGTGGATCGTTTAGCCATCGGCCACAGGCAAAACTTGAAACCATTTTATACATGGGACAATTGGCAGAGTCGAAACATGTTGGTACGACGGGGTCGATCATGTTCATCATCAGTTCAGGCAAAGGAAGTGTGTCGACAGCACGCGAAAACTTCATGTCCGGATGTTTCAACACAACACTTTTTATCACACTCACACAGCTGCTTTGAAGAGTGAATCCTTGACCAAACTTGAGCTTTTCCAACACAGCTTTGGCCTCCTTCTGTGCAGTAAGGGATCTCTCTTTCGGGGTCATCGCAGTGCTGGCTAGCATGTCCTCAAAGTCTTTAACATAATGTTCCAACGGGCTACAAATGATGTACTCCAGATCATCGTCCGCATATGTCGTCTCCTCGCACCATACTTCTTTTGTTTCGAATTCCGTCATTTTCTGAACAATCTCCTCGTGAGTGCGTTGCATATATCGAAGCTTCTTCAAAGACCAGATAACTTGTATGCCGAACGCTGAAAAACCTGAAGGAATTTCACCACTACAGTCACGCCAACTATACGGAGCTAAGAAAAATAGCTCCAACAAAATTTTCTCCCTCTGTCCAAATGAAACTACTTCCGTTCCGATGAAGTTGAAGCATGCTTCTATCCATTGCTCCTTGGTGACGTCCTTCCAATGTTTCTTTACCTCACATGCATCATAGGGCACCGTTTCTCTTCTTGCTTCAAGTGGGAGTTGCTTTTTCTTTCTTGGACTCATTTGGAGAGTTTCGATGCTCTGTAGCGTCGACACTTCGATAAGAAAAGAAGCTGTAAAGGTAGAAATAACCCTCATAACATGCTGAGCGAGCGTGGAGTGGACGATGCTACGATGATGAAGGGCGAGTCGAGAAAGTGTGATGAGTGAGAGCAGCGTTTCACTCTTTATGTACCCTGTCCTAGATAATCCTCTTAAACAGCTGAAAAGACTCTCTCAGTACAGAGTCTCTACTCAATTAAGTGATCTGTTAAGTAAGTTTTCACATGCTACTTGACTACTGCAGGGGGGTTTAGACTTAAGCAGCTTAGTGCACACACGTGTCTGTTAGAAAGCTACCTGCACACCTGCCTTCCTTTTTCACTAGTATTTACCCCTTGCCGACTAATAAGGCACCTATACACGTGTCAGCCTCCTTATATACGTCATTCTTCCTCTCGAGAGGAAGAAGCGTGTCTCTGGAAGCGACTTGATGAAGCAAGTGACTAGAAGCGACGACGTCACATGCTTTTAATGAGGTGATCAGCTGTGACTGGCGGCGGCGGCGGCGGTGGCAGCGGCGGTGGTGCTGGTGGTGGTGGTAGTAGACGTTACTGTGGTCAAAGGTGATATGGTTTTTTTCCAACAGAAATCAGAGCTTTTATACAGAGAGAGTTTAATCCTATTTCCAACAGCACCCCAGCTGTCCAGCAGCCGCTCCGCTCCGTAAGAGCTTCTTAAGAGCTTAGATGACGAGGGGTGTGTCATCATCATCTTTGGTGGCCAGCTGAAAATGGTGTTTTTTCTTTATCCATTAGCCTTACCTCCTACTCCCTACCTGAGGACGACTCTCTCCCCCTTTAGCATTCATTGTAACAAACGTCAGAGGTCAGGTGAAAATCGGATTTTCATGCACAGCCTTAGTCAGCTGTCACTCCTATTGAACTAGCTAGCCGCCGCCGGCCGGTCTACTCACCCCAGCTGTCCAGCAGCCGCTCCGCTCCGTAAGAGCTTCTTAAGAGCTTAGATGCCGAGGGGTATGTCATCGCCATCTGTGGTGGCCAGCTGAAAATGGTGTTTTTTTTCCTTATCCATTAGCCTTACCTCCTACCCCCTACCTGAGGACAACTCTCTCCCCCTTTGGCATTCATTGTAACAAACGTCAGAGGTCAGGTGAAAATCGGATTTTCATGCACAGCCTTAGTCAGCTGTCACCCCTATTGAACTAGCCGGCCGCCGCCGGCCAGTCTACTCACCACGGCAGGAGGCGGTGATTTTTTTTTGTTTTACACTTAAGTCGCTCACCACATGCACACGACTCTACTCACAGACAGACACTCCCGTCTTAGGGGGTCCTGCTTCACACTACATGCCTCCTGTAGTTTTTTTGTATACACACTCTAAGCTCATGTCTGCTTAATCCTTTATACAGCTAATGCGCGTTGAATTAGTACAGTCGGTACACCGCCCGCTCATGGCAGTCCATCTCTCAAAAAAAAAGAGGGAGGGGGGAAAGAGATCCAGCTGAAAACGTCATGACTTATGTCTTTTGTTTCTCTTTGGGAATGTCCGCCGGTCAGCTGGCGGCAGCAACTGCTTAATCCTTTATACAGCTAACGCACGTTGAATTGCTGAACAAGGCAGTAAGTAGCTTAGCTCGTGTCAGTCGGTCTCTCAAAGGGGCGGGGGAAAGGGATCCAGCTGAAAACGTCATACCTTATGACTTTTTGTTTCTCTTTGTGAATGGTCACCGGTCAGCCGGCGGCAGCTGAAGAGAGCTGTAAGTAGCTTAGCTCTAGAAGCGAGAAGGCGTATATAAGAGGCCTGGAAACACCCGTTCACTCACTCAGTCTTTTGCTACTCTCTACAGGCACCACCATGAGCAAAACACAACAACTACTGTCGTCCAAGGATCTAATCGAGTTCAACAACAAGAAGAATACGCAGAACGGTGATCGTTTACTGTCAGCGTCTCCTCTTGCTACTGAAATTGAGACTACCGCCGCAACCGCTTGGTCTTATCACCCTCCCGCTGTAGCGAGCGCACACAGCAGTAGTAGCGACGTTGTTACACTCGCGACGGTTGTTGCTGCTGAGCACGCTGCTGCTGCTGCTACTGCTGCGCCTGCTGCGGCTGCTAGTGATCCTCGTGCTGCTAGTGCTGCTGCTACTGCTGCTGCTGCTGCTGTTGCTGCTGCCGCGCCTGTTACTGCTGTGCCTGCTGCTGCTGCTGCTGCTGCTGCTGCTGCGCCTGTTACTGCTGCGCTTGCTGAGGCGGCTGTGCCTGCTGCTGCTGTGCCTGCTACTGCTGCGCCTGCTACTGCTGCACTTGCTAGCGCTGCGCTTGCTCCTGCTGCTGCTGCTGCTGCTGCTCCTGCTGCTGCTGCTACTGCTGCTGCTGCTACACCTCTTGCTGCGACTACCGCTACTAGTACTGACACGCAGTACGTTGCACAGAACCTCTCCACCGCTTCATCAACCGACGCCATCAACGCTGCTCGCGCTGAGACTTACAGCTATTCGGACACTCAGCCCCAGCAGCGCGTAGTAGACATACATGTCCTAAAGCAACAGGGTGAAACAGAGAACGACGCTGACGACGAGGCGTACGAGGAACCCGAAGGGTCACGGGCGCACAGTCCGTTTTTCGACCTCATTTCCACTGGTAGTGCGTCCGGTCCGTGGCGACTGCCCTCACCAATACCTTACGAAGTCATGTGGTTGCCCTGTTCCGACAACGAGTCGTCTGATACCAGCGCAGACGCTGCTCCTGTTATTGGTTCTGCTGCAGTAGTACCTGTATCATCATACTTCAAAGCAGAGCCGTTAGGATACTTGTCAGACGCTATGCTACTGAAAATAAGCGGTAAGTTGCCGACATCAGATTACATACGGTTAGGTTCATTCCTTGAAGTGAACTTGAAGGATATGGGATATCTCAGTTGTGAGACAAGTGTCATAACTCAAGCTAGAGAAATGTTCACTACTTGGTACCAGAAAAGTTGTACTAGTAGGTGGAAGGACCTAGCCGCCGCCTTGGAAGAATCTTACCGTATGGACCTCATCAAATTCTCACGTGAGTACATGGACAAGCATGACATGTGGGATGGCTTAGAGAGTGGAGACATGGAGTGGAAAGTGCAGAAATATTTCTCTCTTTTAGCTGAGCTCTGCCCTAGAGACTGGAAGACCATAGGGATCTACTTAGGGTTGACTTCTCATGAAGTAACTTCCATCTCTCAACCTGTGCCTTCTGACAGGACTGTGAAGAACCCTGTCTATGAAGTGCTGAAAGCTTGGAAGTACAACGAGACGTCTGAGCCTATGGCTCTGATGAAAGTGTTGGAAGACTACATGGGACGCGGCGACGTCGCAATGTATGTTCAAGGGTTGTATGCAGCTGTACCCAAAGAAATAAAAGTGAGCTGTGACACACCAGTGTTGACGACTCTCGTCTGATCCCTGCAGTAAGATGGACATCTGTTGAAATCGATCCTACACTACAGACGTCTTTCACTATGCTAATAGCATCGTGTGGTAAGAGGCGTCTAGTATTCGAAGTGATAAACAACGTTTATTTTTTTAATATTTGGTAAATAAGTGAAAAAAACAAAAAAAAGAAAAACATGCCGCAGGACGTTTGCGAAAAGTGTTTCAAAATTTTTAAAAGACCGTACAATCACGAGCGACCCGTAGAAAAATGAAGAACGATACCTAAGTTTTGCTCTCTATGCAGCGATGTCGGCTAGCGTCGCATACGACTTTCCGGGGTAGGAGGGGCAGCGTACGTCAGAGAATCCGACGCAGATTCCGACCCCTTGTTAGACCGAGTTTAAAATCACATAAACGAGAACGCCAAAGTCATCGAGAAAGCTGTGCTAGAAGTTTACCGACCAACCTTAGCGAAGTTACATGTAGCGATAGGTGAAGCTCTCCTGCTAGAGGAAGCGACATTCACCCCTTCTCCAGGCGGCTTCGCTGCAGCTCACACCAGACAACCGTTAGTTCAACTGAAGAAGCGGCTTCTGAGATACATCCGTCAAGCTCCAGTCGTACGCTTCAACTCGGAGAGTTACGACTTGAACCTGATCAAAAAATACGCCTTCGCTCGTTATTTGCCTCCGGAGACCGAAGAAACCAACAATTCAGCGTCATAAAGAAAAGCAATCAATAGTTGACGTAGTAGTCAACTTTTTTAGCACTTGGTTACAGCTACGCGAATTATTTGCGAGCTTTCACTACAAACAAAGAGAAAGGTTGCTTTACTTACGAATGGATGACGTATACCAAGAAACTAGTAAACAAAAAACCCCTGCCACCGAGATCGACTTTTGACAGCGAACTGACGGGCGTCAAAATGGCCGAAATCCGACTACGCCACATGTCAGAAAGTTTAGTATGACAAGAAGAAGCAAACTATGACAGATTACTTGATCCACTACAACAACGAAGACGTCAAATCTTTCATAGAAGCTTTTTGAAAAAATCACGCTATTTTTTTCCAACATAGCAGCATTGTCATGTTGAAAGACGCCATCTCTCTCGCCAGTTTGACTTTACAAGACCTCTTCCAAAAACCCTATAAGCTGTGTTCACAACGTTCCCTCCGTTCGACGCCGTCCTCCACGCTCTGATCAAAGAAAATGTAGTCAGTGGTCCTTCCATCATCTTCCATAGATTTCACGAGAAAGAGTGTATAGGTGTCTTATAAGTCGGCAGAGGGTGAATACTAGTGAAAAAAGGAAGGCGCGTGTGCAAGTAGCTTTTTCTAACAGACATGTGTGTGAACTAAGCTGCTTAAGTCTAAACCCACCTGCGGTAGAAGCTCTGTACTTAGAGAGTCTTTTCAGCCGTTTAAGAGGCTTATCTAGGACAGGGTACATAAGGAGTGAAACGCCGCTGTCACCAGTCACACTTTCTCCACCCGCCCTTCATCTTCGTAGCATCGTCCACTCTACGCTCGCTCAGCACGTTACGATGGTTAGTTCTGCTATTTTCTTTGTTTATGAAAGTGTTGACGCTACAGAGCATCTAAACCCTCTCGAAATGAGTCCAAGAAAGAAAAAGCAACTCCCACTTGAAGCAAGAAGAGAAACGGTGCCCTATGATGCATGTGAGGTAAAGAAACATTGGAAGGACGTCACCAAGGAGCAATGGATAGAAGCATGCTTCAACTTCATCGGAACAGTAGTTTCATTTGGACAGAGGGAGAAGATTTTGTTAGAGCTATTTTTCTTAGCTCCGTATACTTGGCCTGACTGTGGTGAAATTCCTTCAAGTTTGTCAGTCTTCGCCATACAAGTTATCAACTCCTTGAAGGAGCTTCGATATATGCAAGGCACTCAGGAGGAGATTGTCAGGAAAATGACGGAATTCGAAACAGGCGAAGACACAATATGGTGCGAGGAGACGACATATGCAGACGATGATCTGGAGTCCATCATTTGTAGTCCGTTGGAACATTATGTTAAAGACTTTGAGGACATGCTAGACAGCACTGAGATGAACCCGAAAGAGAGATCCCTTACTGCACAGAAAGAGGCCAAAGCTGTGTTGGAAAAGCACAAGTTTGGTCAAGGATTCACTCTTCAAAGCAGCTGTGTGAGTGTGATAAAAAGTCTTGTGTTGAAACATTCAGACATGAAGTTTTCGCGTGCTGTCGACACACTTCCTTTGCCTGAACTGATGATGAACATGATCGACCCTATGGTACCAACACGTTTCGACTCTGCCAATTGTCCCATGTATAAAATGGTTTCAAGTTTTGCCCGTGGCCGATGGCTAAACGATCCACTGAAGTCAGAAAACCTCCTTGATTTAATCAATTGACTAAATGTATTTTCTCATACTAGTATTAGTAGCATTAGTAATAGCGGCATCCGTGACATCGTCAGCAGCAGCAGCAGCAGCTGCACAAGCAAAAGACAAACGCCGTAGTCTCCTCATCCAGACCTCCGCTAGTAGCGCTCTATAAGCGCAAGCAGTGGCTGTGAACCCCCTCCTCCCGCCGTACACACGGGTAAATATCAGAGTCGGCCAATGTCGCCAATACTACTCTCATACAAGGGTCAGGCGCTGCTGACCTATAATAGATGAGTCAAGGACTATTCTACTGAGGGTCAGGCTACGCCGGAAATTCAATAACAAGCTGGACTTTGGCAAATTTGCTTGAAAGTCTGGCCAGCAAGAGTCCGGCATACTCTCCCAAGAGTTCAGCATTGTCAGACTATGGCATGAGGATCCCGCATGGTCAGACTTTCAAAAGCAAGTTTGCCAAACTCCAGCTTTTTATTGAATGTCCGGCGCAGCCTGACCCTCACTAGAATAGCCCTTGACCCATCTATTATAGGCCAGCCGTGCCTGACCTTTGTCTGAAGGTAGAATTAGCGCTATTGGGTGCCTCTGATGTTTGCCTGTGTGTAGTCAAACCTCGCCTGAGAGAGACATACTTCAGAAAGAAAAGAAAGCGGCGTGAGAAGGTGACGGGATCCCAAGTGTCAACCCTAAGACTTACATTTGCTACGATCAAATCAGCGGCACCAGTGAAAGAAAATCTCAAAAAAAGTGTACAGAAGTAGTCGTCTTCTTAAATGTTTTCGAAAACGAAAAACTCTCCTTGCGGTAAATATAAATTTCAAAAGTGGTACGAACCAAAAATGGCCACTTACACCATAGAGAAAGATGACGTGCGCTACTTGTATTATAAGCGTCGCGTGCATTCTAACGGTGTGACAACGAGTCCTTTAAAATATGAAAAAGTGTGTTATTGATTGATTGAGCGCATCTTTTCAAAAATAGAGTGTTATTAGAATTGAAAAAAAAGAAAATAAAAAAATAAAATAAAATTATTGTTGTGTTTATTTTCATACGTCTTCTTTTATTAGTAAGTAAAACAATTATAACAATTAACTAGCGTGTCCTCTTAAAGTGACACTTCCTCCGGTCGCTGCTGAATCGTCTAATTAAGGTATGTGTCGTCGTCACTTCTAGTCACGTGACTCATCAGGTCACTTCCGGTCGCGTGATCCTAAAATCGATCACTTCCTAAACAAAATTAAATTAAGAGACACATTTCTTCATGACCCAACCAATCAGAGGTCTCCATTTGACCAGAAGTAGGCCCCTCATTTGCATAAATGGGTCACTTCCGGTGTACCAGCCAATCAGAAGCCTCTAACTAAGTCAAAGTCACTTGACGTCACTTCCGGTATGCCCTTATATGTACATGTGAAGGTCACATGACGTCACTTCCGGTATGCCCTTATATGGGCGTGTGACGTCACATGACGTCACTTCCGGTATGCCCTTATATGGGCGTGTGACGTCACTTCCGGTCAAATGGAAGCCTCTGATTGGCTGAGTCATGACCTTGACCTCTAACTAGGTCAAGGTCACGTGACGTCACTTCCGGTATGCCCATATATGGGCATGTGACGTCACTTCCGGTCAAATGGAGGCCTCTGATTGGCTGCATGTCGATTGAGTAATAAACAGTACTTAACTATAGTCCCGTTCCGATACATACTATACTACTGACGCTCCCCCGCACACTCCTGAAGGGTCGGCATGATGCACCAATGCAGCACCGGGGAGTTACTCGCTGGGGCTGCATTGGTGCAACATGACCACAAATGTCTTTTTTTGGCAACATGACATCAAGGTACAGTGAGTGTCGTTTTTGTCTTTGGGGAGAGATCCGCCTTAAATTAAAGACTACCCGGTATACATTAAGTCTGTAGGATTATACACAGAACGTTTGTCTGCACACTCTGTAGAGCTATCCTGTATTTGCGCATCATAGGGAATCCCATCCATAGAGATGACCTCAAACCACGTCAAATGATATAATATATAGTAAATAATAGGTTCACCAGGTGGAAAGTTTGAAACCAAGCCAACCAATCTATATTACATGTACATAAAAGACACTGTACATAATGTTCCATTTCTTTGTTGTCATGATGCACCATTGCTGTCATGATGGTGTATCAGGCTGTAGGAGCCATTTAGGAATGTATCAACCCTGCGGGATTAATATGCTGTATTCATGTAACACTGGTGAGTAACTCTCCAGGGCTGCATTCACGCATCATGACGACAAAAGGCCATAGCACATTAACGCACCATGCCATACTCAAAGGGTTAAAAGTCATACCAGGCTCTGGCAATCAACAAAATGTGTGTGTACTTTTTGTAAGGCCACTCAAGAAAAAAGTTGTTTCTCATCACCGCGCGAATCATAAAAATCATGATTTGGGGAAAACTTTTTTTTCTTTTTTGCATTTTTGATGAAAAATAGGTTAAAATTGGAAAAAAATATTGGCAAATTTGGTATCACATTAAAGCTTATGCTGCCAGTAATGCAGTCGGCTAGGAATAACTTGCATTATAACAACTTTTGCTGATCAATAAACTCTGAATTATTGAAATGTGAATTTCCCTATGTATTTAATGTGAATTTCCCTATGTATTTAAGCCCCAACTTAAAAAATATCAAAATGAAAAACCCTAGATTTTCTTCCTATGTTACCTGAAACAAACCTGTTTTTAAAATTTGGCCTAAATGTAAAAAAAAGAACCTTGTTTCATCTACGCAGTATCTATTCATCCCTCCTGCTGCTTGCCAACAATCCCCCCCCCCCCCCCCCCCCCCCACCTCTGATGCTGGGTCTGCACTGGACCATGGCCATTTCGAATTGGGAATTTCCTGGGTATAATATTTTGGTGAAAACTCCTCATTTTCCCAGGTCTAATGTCTGACCCTCTACTATGATAACAGGTCCCCGGACATGGAGAGCAGCGAAGTTATTACATTATAACAGGGACATCCTAAGTAGTAATATTTTAAAATGTGATATTTCAGGAATGGAAGTTATGATTGAGATTAAATAAAACATATACAGTCCAGTTCTATTCAAATTCCTTTTTACACAGAAATGGCATGGCAATGAAGTTCAACAAAAATGCTTGTTTTCCGTTATTCTGATGCCAGGTAAAGGCTACTTCCAGAAAAATACTTCAATGTCCAAATTATCATAAGTGTGAATTTTAGTGGTGCAGTAGCAAGCTATTATCTCAGTTACCATGGAGATACTGAAAAGGGCTGACTGCATGTTGGGAGAGGTAGAGGACCAATTTGTTGATAATAATTTCATGGTGTTACTACCATAAATACTCGCGTATAGGCCGCGGCTTGTACCCGAGTATTTATGATTGGCTTATATGATTGGCACAAAGTCAGGGTGCGGCTTATATGCGAGTTTTTGCCAATGTGGTACAGTACTAAAGTCACCATAATCAGATGGCCAGTGCGGCGTATAGGATTGGCCCCGGGGTGCGGTTTATACGCGAGTTCAGTTTATACGTGAGAATTTACGGTAACCCCCATGTATATTCAAGAGTACATATATGCTAATCTAGCATACCGGCTTGGCCTATGGTAACAAATCAATAGAAAATTCAGCAAATGGGATGTTGAAATCCATTGCTTATTTTAGCAAGTTATGTTTCTGGTACTAGAAAAAAATTCTGCATCATAGTGTTTATGGTGCTAGCTGTTCTGCGAAAAAATAAAATAGTGATTGCTGTGAAGAATGTGTGGGATTGACAACACCAGAGAGAGAGATAGAACTATCTCTATGGTAACACAGAAAAAAGAAACAGCGTCAAAAATGATGGGGGGTTACCTGGGGGAGTCATATAGCTCTCTGGGTCACATGACTCCCCCAGGCGACTCCTTTAGGTCAGCCAGAGAGTCACCTAGGCTCCCTTAGGCGACCTGGACTCCCTTAAACAGGGGGGTCATTCTGGAGGCAACCTAGACTCCCTGTTGACGCTGTTTCTTTTCTCTGTGAGGACCTTTACCTAGTTGTGGAAGGCAGGGAATAATGTAGGACTGGGTAGTATAAAAGGGCTGGTGTGGCACCTTGGTGGTGGTAGCCTGCAGGGCCATTAACCAGCTCCACACCGCACCATCCAGCCCCAACCACCCACAACCCAGCACCATGGAGACTAGAACCATCATCCTCAGGTATGTATTCTGATCAAAGATGTAAGATATGCATTTCTGAGACAGACACTCCTCCTTGTTGTGTGTAGTGGAAGAACCACATGTAAATATGTGCAGAAAGGGGCTAGTAATGGGTGTTGACCACCAAATTAGACATGGCGACATGGCTACTTCTCATAATCGACAATAACATGAGGCCTAGTGACATGCAACATGAGGCTCAAAAAACATAGTGACAGGCGACATGGGCAATTCTTAAAATCGACATGGGACATGGGTGTGCCTCTTCAAGGGTCCCCACCGTTTTGACCATGTCGCCGTGTCGATTTTTAGCAAAAAGCCCGTGTCTTATAAAAATTATAAGCCTTATAAAAATTACTGTGTCCATCGATATTTAAAAGGGCCATGTCACCCGTGTCGATTTGTAAAAGGCCCGCATCGCCCGTGTCGATATTTGCCCATGTAGAGCCACATGGGTATTATTAAGCGACATTGACATGCGACATGGCCAGACCCCCGTAGTACTGAGCCATGGTTGATTTATTCTCCCTCAGATGCCCCCCTATAAACTATAGAACTAAATAGAAGGGGACGGCAGTGCTTGGTCACTCTCACAGCATAGGGATCATTCATTGTAATGCCTTTTTGTAATTTAATTTTCAAAATTCAATATTTAAAAAAGTAGGTCTAGACCATCCATGTATCTTTTATGCCTTTGGGTTTAGGATGATGTAAGGTACCTCAAACAAGTTTTGGGGTAAGTATAGATACTCTTGATACAGAGTATAGGCAACCACCTGTTATTGGTGCTGAGAGATCCCGAGACATGACTGTAACATTTCTTCCCTGTACACTGATATTCCAAGGCTCCCTATACGACCAAAGTAGTATAATATGTATCGGAACGGGACTATGCTTAAGTACTGTTTATTACTCAATCGACATGCAGCCAATCAGAGGCCTCCATTTGGTCACGTGACCGGAAGTGACCTACTTAGGGGGTTAGTGGTGACGTCACGTGACCTAGTTAGCCAATCAGAGGCCGCCATTTGGTCACGTGACCGGAAGTGACGTCATATGACCTACTTATGGACCGGAAGTGACATCATATGACCTACTTAGGGGACCGGAAGTGACATCATATGACCTAATTTAGGATCACGTGACCGGAAGTGACCTGATGAGTCACGTGACCGGAAGTGACGTCACATGACCTAATGGCCAACCGGAAGTGAGTGACCTCATTGAGGATCACGTGACCGGAAGTGACCTGATTGATCACATGACCGGAAGAAGAAGTGACGTCACGCGACTTAATGAAGAGAGGAGCGTCTTTAAGGGGTCACGCGCTTTAAAATGTGATATATATTTTTTTTGGAGGAGGAGGAGGCGAGTCTCTTATTTTTTTTTGGTAAACCAATAAAAAACACAACAATATAAGTTTGTTTTTTCATTTTTATTTTTTTATGAGCGACTGGAAGTGACTTATTGAACTAGGTAGAAGCGTTCTTTAGAGTGTATAAGGGGGGAGGGGAGGGGAGGGGAGGGGGGGAGGGGGGCCCCTTTAAGATGCATGGGGAGGGGGGCGCTTTTAGGATGCATGGGGCGGGTGGGGGGGGAGGGGAGGGGATGGGAGGGGGGAGGGGGGCACTCTAGGGGGGTGGGGGGGGCACTCTAAGGGGCATTTGTCTCTTTTAAGAAAAAAAGAAAGAAAAGAATTTAATCGAGAGACACACTTCTTCCTCTCGAGAGGAAGAAGGGTGGTAAGTAGCTTAGCTCATGACAGTCGATCTCTCAAAAGGGGGGAAAGGGATCCAGCTGAAAACGTCATGCATTATGTCTTTTGTTTCTCTTTGTGAATGGCCGCCGGTCAGCCGGCGGCAGCTGAACAGGGGCAGTAAGTAGCTTAGCTCTAGAAGCGAGAAGGCGTATATAAGGGGACTGGAAACCCCCATTCACTCACTCAGTCTTTTGCGGCTCTCTACAGTCACCACCATGAGCAAAAGAGAACACCTAGCGCCGTCCAAGGATCTAAGCAAGTTCAAGAACAAGAAGACTACGCGGAACAGCGCTCGTTTAGCGTCAGTGCCTCCTCTTGCTACTGAAAATGAGACTACCCCCGCAACCGCTTGGTCTTATCACCCTCCCGCTGTAGCGAGCGCTCGCAGCAGTAGTAGTAGTAGTAGTAGCGGTAGTAGTAGTAGTAGTAGTAGTAGTGGTAGTAGTAGCAGTACTACTGGTAGTAGTCGTCGTGCTAGCGACGTTGTTACACTCGCGACGGTACACGTTGCTGCTAAGCGCGCTGCCGCTGCTACGGCTGCCCCGCCTGCTGCTGCTGCTGCTGGTGCTGGTGATCCTCGTGCTGCTGCTGCTGCTGCTGCTGCGCCTGCTACTGCTGCGCCTGCTACTGCTGCGCCTGCTGAGGCTGCTGCGCCTGCTACTGTTGCGCATGCTGCTGCTGCTGCTGCTGCTGCACCTGCTGCTACCGCTACTACTACTGACGACAACGCTCCTTGCACAGCGCAGTACTGGCAACCAGGTTTTTACCTCCCCACTACTGTTGCTGATTTTGATGACCTGCCGCACGTTGCACAGCCCCTCTCCACCACTACATCAACCGACGCCATCGACGCCGCTCGCGCTGAGAGTTACAGCTATTCGGACACTCAGCCCCTAAACCAAGAAGAAGAGGAGGAGGAGGAGGAGCAGCAGCAACAGGGTGAGACAGAGAACGACGCTGACGACGAGGCGTACGACGAACCCGAAGGGCAAGGGGTGGACGGTACGTTTTTTTGGCTCCCCTCTTCCACTACTTTCGACCTCACTTCCACTGGTAGCGCGTCCGGTCCGTGGCGACTGCCCTCATCGCCACCTTACAAGGGCGGCGGCGCTTCATCTTCTACCGCTACACTCAGCACCGACGGCGTGTGGCTGCTCTGTTCCAACAACGAGTCCTCGGATACCACCAGCGCTGACGCTGCTCCTGTTATTGGTTCTGCTGCTGATTCAGCTCACGCTGATGGTGTTACTCTTCTTGCGGGTCTGAAACGTTCTAAGGCGGGTTCCAGAACAACAAGGCCTACTAAGAAGAGAAAAATACAAGAAAAAGAAGAAGATGGACGAGAAGAAGCAGAGAAAACCCCCCGTCCTCTCGGGTTAGAGTTCTGCTTAGACGGGACTTTGACGCTGGAGATCTGGGAGGACGTGGCTAGACTGTCTAGGAGGCCGCGCTACACAAAAGACGGCCAGGTGAAAGAGGCATCTCTGACCAGAAGCAAGCGAGTGCACTTCACTGCCGACGCGCTGCGCGAGCTAATAGCGCGCATCGCCGATATCCGCGCAGTGGTGCGCATACGCGACACAGCGTCCGCGCAAGGAAGACCTAATCACACCCCCTGGTTCGCAGTGCTGGATGAGGAGGGCGAAGTGTACGCAGCTGTGAGCTACTACAGCGGTAAGAACCTCATCCACGTGCGCAAGTACGAAGGTCCTGACAAAAAACCCACACAGCAGGGGGTGACGCTGTCCGCCAGAGCGCTCAAAGAGTTGGATGACAAAACAGAGATTATTCTCAAATTTCTCGGTATAGATTTGGAATGAGAGACGCTCAACGCTCACGCGCGCACACACACAGTGTTTGACGTACCCTGTATGAGACAGACAGACGGATACACAGACAGCAGACAGATAGATAGATAGATAGATAGATAGATAGATAGATAGATAGATAGATAGATAGATAGATAGACAGATAGATTGATAGATAGATAGATAGACGGCTAAGTAGTTGGGAAAAACTTTTTTTAATTGGTAACTAAGTGAAAAAAAAAAAAAAAAAAAAAAAAAAACATGATGCAGTACGTCTGCGAAAAGTGTTTCAAAATTTTTAAAAGACCGTACAATCACGAGAGACACGTTTTGCCCTCTATGCGGCGAAGGCGATTGCCGAAAGATCACCTGTCGACGCGAATCTCTGGACGGGGTGACTATCCCTCCGCGCATATGTGCTGTACCATACGGTGAGGAAACGTTCACGGCGAATTGGCCTGCAATACAAACGGGCGTCAGGATGCACGGGACTCGCGTGAGTGTAACAAACTTCAGGCTACCAACCGGCAAGTTGAGTGACGCTGTAGATACTATGCGTCGCATTCACTTCACGCAAAGATTCAGATACAAAGTGGGTTTCTCGGTAGGCTTACTCTTACAATACAGAGAAGACAAGAGCAAACTGCGCTACTTTCACGCCTCCCAGAACAACGCAACTCTCATACAACCGCTCCCTACTATAACTAATTCAGAAACTTTGGAAGAGCTCCTCTCAAACATGGAAAACACCGTCGCTTGCGAGGAAGTACGGAAACTTTGCGACGCTGACACCAAGTGGCACGTTCTTTTTCCTACCAATTTGAACATTTGCGTTTACATGGGACCGGGGGAATTTCCCATAGGCGGTAGGATCACTCAGGCCGGTCGAGTTGGAAAGAGAAGCGGCGTGTTAGATTTTCCCAACAAGGACAACCTCTGCGTCTTCCGCTGCATTTCCTTTCACTTATACAACACCAGCAAGCGCGCTTCAGATTTGTTACGTCAGTTCTGTCCCGCTGCCACACCTGAAACCTTTCCGGGTTTGAACATCCGCGACTTACCCGCGTTAGAGAACTTGTTTGACGTACAAATAGCGGTTTACACCGCGTCGCGTCAGGTGCCGGGGCGGAAGTTGAGAAGACGCGTTACTCTGATCAGACCGCCTTCCAGAACTCTGGCCGCCCGAGGTAAAGTCAACCTACACCTGACGGCGAAAGGCGGTTTGCACGTCTCTCTGGTCACAGACTTCAACGCGTACGCGGGCATATACGAATGTTGCAAGTGTAAGGCGGCGTTCACCACCGAGTTCTTGCTGAAGAGACACAGGAACCAGCTTTCCTCTTGCCGACAAGTCAAGTTGCGCTACGTAGGTGGCATCTACCAAAATTCGAGAACGATTTTCGAAGCGCTAGCAGACTTCTCCATTTTTCCTCCCGACGGACATTCCGGAATCTACCCTTACAAGATCACCTTCGATTTCGAGGCTTTCTTCAGACCGTGCAGAGAACCGTCGACGGAACACGTGTCCCTGCTGTGGGATCACGTCCCTTTGTCGGCTAGCGTGGCATCCGACTTTCCGGGGTGGGAGGGGCCAGTCTGCTTCGTCAGAGAATCCGACGCAGATTCTGACCCCTTGTTGGACCGAGTTTTAAATCACATAAACGAGAACGCCAAAGTCATCGGGGAAGCTGTGCTAGAACTTTACCGACCGACGTTAGCGAAGTAAGATGCGGCGATAGATGAAGCTCTCCTGCTGGAGGAGGCGACATTCACCCCTTCTCCAGGCGGCTTCGCTGCAGCTCAGACCAGACACCCGTTAGTTCAACTGAAGAAGCGGCTTCTGAGATACATCCGTCAAGCTCCAGTCGTGGGCTTCAACTCGGGGCGTTACGACTTGAACCTGATCAAAATACGCCTTCACTCGTTCTTTGCCTCCGGAGACCAAAGAAACCAAGAATTCAGCGTCATAAAGAGAAGCAATCAATATTTGGCGGTTTACACACAGCACACGGTTTTCTTGGACGTAGTCAACTATTTGGCACCCGGTTACAACTACGCGAACTATTTGCGAGCTTTCACCAGAAACGAAGAGAAAGGTCACTTTCCTTACGAATGGATGACGTCTACCAGGAAACTGGGAAACAGAACACTGCCACCGAGATCGGCTTTTGACAGCGAACTGACGGGCGTCAAAATGTCCGAATCCGACTACGCCGCATGTCAGAAAGTTTGGTCTGACGAGAAGATGCAAACTATGGGAGATTACTTGATCCACTACAACAACAAAGACGTCAAACCTTTCATAGAAGCTCTGAAAAATCACGCTAAATTTTTCCAAGATCGCGGCATTGACATGTTGAAAGACGGGGTTTCTCTCGCCGGTTTGACTTTACGGTTCCTCTTCCAAAACCTAGAAGACGCGTTCACAACGTTCCCCCAGTTCGACGCCGTCCTCCACGCTCTGATCAAAGAAAATCTAGTCGGCGGCCCTTCCATCATCTTCCATAGATTTCACGAGAAGGGCACCACGCGGATAAGGGAGCACAAGTACGGCAAAGAAGCGAGACCGTGCCAGCACATCCTAGGCCTAGACGCTAACTCTCTGTACTTGCACTGCATGAGCGAAGCGCACTGCACGGGCTATTACGCGGTGAGACGACCTGAGACCGAGTTCAAGCCCGAAATTAGGCAAAGAAACTCTCACAGCGCTTTGGAGTGGTTACGCTTCGTAGAGCACGACCGCGACGTGAAACTGCGCCACGCTTTCAACGGCGGGGAGATGGTTCTAGGCTGTCGAAGAATTCGCGTCGACGGGTTTCACGCGGCCTCTAATACGGTTTTCCAGTTTCACGGGTGTTGGTTCCACGCTCACGAGTGCATACCGTTGCACCGATATCAGTGCGCTTCACTGAGGGAGGAGAGACGCGACAGAACGGCTAGAGTAAGCGCTTACTTGAAAGCGCTAGGTCACAAGCTGGTCGTCGTGTGGGAGTGTGAATGGAGAGAGATGAAGCGTCGAGATGAGCGGGTTAAGGCCTCCCAACAACGCTGGAAGGTTGACGCTTTAAAAGTGTCTCGAAACGCAATGAGCGGGAGCGACATCCTTTCCGCTGTGAAAGACAGGAAAATGTTCGGTTTAGTTCAAGTGGACATCACTACGCCGCCTCACCTACGAGACTACTTCGAAGAAATGACCCCCGTTTTCAAGAACGTGTCCGTTTCAAAATCAGACATAGGACCTCACATGTCAGACTTTGCGCAGGAAGAAAAGCTGTTGAACACGCCTCAGAGATGTCTGATTGGGAGTTACCACGGAAAAAATATTCTCTTGGGAACGCCGCTTCTCAAGTGGTATTTAGAGCACGGTTTGATAGTCACCAAAGTGCAGCTGGTCGTAGAATACCTACCTAAACGCTCCTTTGCCGGTTTCGCGGACGAAGTAACGGCGGCGCGAAGACGTGGCGACGTGAACGAGAACGAGAAAATTCTGTCAGACTGTTACAAGTTAATGGGAAACGCCACGTACGGTAAAACAATCTGCAACAAAGAAAAACACACGGCGGTGAGATACACTGACAGTCGGAAGTTCGAACTATTGGCCAATTCGTGGCGCTTCAAAAAGGCATCCGAGTTGAGTTCTGATCTGTTTGAAGTCGAACTACAACCGAAAACAGTCAAGAACAACCTCCCTATTCAAATAGGGTTCATGGTATACCAGTACGCGAAGTTGAAAATGTTAGAGTTCACATACGACTTCTTGGATAGATTCGTCGATCGGCGCGATTATGCCCTTTGTCAAATGGACACTGACAGTCTTTACATGGCTCTCAGTGGTGACACGTTGGATGACCTAGTCAAACCTCGCCTGAGAGAGACGTACTTCAGAGAGAAACGAAAGTGGATTCCGACAGCGGTGTGCGACGATCACTAAGAGCATTTCGTGAAGACAAAAACGGAAAGAGTGCGAGAATGGTGTCCGCCGCCCGGCGGATGTTGTGAGAGACGTTACCTTCACGATCTGAGAACTTCGGGGCTTATGAAAGCGGAGTGGGAAGGTGACGGGATCCTAAGTCTCAACCCTAAGACTTACATTTGCTACGATCGAGTCAGCGGCACCGGTGAAAGAAAATCCAAAAAATGGAGTGCAAAAGTTGTACAGAAGAAACAAAACCCTAAAGAACCAGACGACTTCTTAGATGTTCTTCGCCAACGAAAAACTCTCCTTGCGGTAAATAGAAATTTCAAAGTGGTGCGAAACAAAATGGTCACCTACACCATAGAGAAAGACGGCGTGCGCTACTTGTATTATAAGCGTCGCGTGCATTCTGACGGTGTGACAACGAGTCCTTTAGAGATATGAAAAAAAATAATAAGCGTGTTATTGATTGATTGAGTGCATCTTTTCAAAAATAGAGTGTTTATCAAGATTGAAAAAAAAAAAAATAAAAAAATAAAGTAAAATTATTGTTGTGTTTTTATTTTCATACGTCTTCTTTTATTAGTAAGTCGCGTGGCCTCTTAAAGTGTCACTCATGTGACGACGTCGCTTCTAGTCACGTGCCTCATCAAGTCACTTCCTAAACAAAAAAATTAAGAGACACACTTCTTCCTCTCGAGAGGAAGAAGTGTGTCTCTCGATTAAATTCTTTTCTTTCTTTTTTTCTTAAAAGAGACAAACGCCCCTTAGAGTGCCCCCCCCACCCCCCTAGAGTGCCCCCCTCCCCCCTCCCCTCCCCTCCCCGCCCCCCCCACCCGCCCCATGCATCCTAAAAGCGCCCCCCTCCCCATACATCTTAAAGAGACCCCCCTCCCCCCCTCCCCCCCTCCCCTCCCCTCCCCTCCCCCCTTATACACTCTAAAGAACGCTTCTACCTAGTTCAATAAGTCACTTCCAGTCGCTCATAAAAAAATAAAAATGAAAAAACAAACTTATATTGTTGTGTTTTTTATTGGTTTACCAAAAAAAAATAAGAGACTCGCCTCCTCCTCCTCCTCCTCCAAAAAAAAAAAAAATCACATTTTAAAGCGCGTGACCCCTTAAAGACGCTCATCTCTTTATTAAGTCGCGTGACGTCACTTCTTCTTCCGGTCACGTGATCAATCAGGTCACTTCCGGTCACGTGATCCTCAATGAGGTCACTCACTTCCGGTTGGCCAATAGGTCATGTGACGTCACTTCCGGTCACGTGACTCATCAGGTCACTTCCGGTCACGTGATCCTAAATTAGGTCATATGACGTCACTTCCGGTCCCCTAAGTAGATCATATGACGTCACTTCCGGTCCATAAGTAGGTCATATGACGTCACTTCCGGTCACGTGACCAAATGGCGGCCTCTGATTGGCTAACTAGGTCACGTGACGTCACCACTAATCCCCTAAGTAGGTCACTTCCGGTCACGTGACCAAATGGAGGCCTCTGATTGGCTGCATGTTGATTGAGTAATAAACAGTACTTAAGCATAGTCCCGTTCCGATACATTATATACTACTGACCAATCTCTCAGTCACTAGTACCTAACCTAGTTAGTCATTTCTTGGCTCCCTATAAGAACAACTTAGGTAAGTTGTTATTGTCAGGTTGGTCAGTACTGACCAACCCACCTTAGTCTTTTAATTACCAGGGGGAGCCACTGAGTGGTCATCATAGTATCTTACAGGTGGCACCAACTAGTGGTATACAAGTGCAACAACTAACGTGCACACCAATGAGGAACCTAGGTTAGCCACTACTGACTGACCTCTCAGTCATTTTTTAATATAACTTTGTCATTGTGACTAACACACATATATGATGAACCTAGGATAGTCTGTACTGACTAACCCTTTCAACCTATGGATTTTCAGTGTAGCTTTTGTTGTTCACCGTGTTGATTAGACACCACTTAGGAATGCTCAGTAAGTAGGGAGAAGGTGATATCACCTACTCTCTCTGAACTAAGCCATTAATAACTCTCAGCAGGCCCATTAAATGGAATTGAAAAAAAACGTGTTTTTTTTGTTTTAATTCACATTCCACACTAACCAGAATGCAAATACGGGATAGCTCTCCTAGGTGCGTGGACAAACGTTCCCATCGTCATCTTAATCTTATGTCTTAAATCTTAATCCAGTATCTTAAAATCAGGCAGTGCTGTTTTTTTAATATATTATCTGATAGCTCCAATTGTATCTACCACCTAGTGTCACATACCTACACTATGCTACTTGAGGTTTGCCTTTGTAATATAGACAATATAAACACCTAACAGAAAAGAAAAAGTTTAAAAAATGGGGGTTGGGGGCCAGAACCCCCCATTACATATTAGATAACTATAGCCTATCCTACCATGGACTGCACAGAGAGAAGCGATAGAGTCACAGTGACTCCCACTTGGGAGTCACAGGACTATCACTCAGATGACTCTGTAATGACTCTAAATGGCTCTCTAAAATTATGGAGTCAAATGGATTTGACTCCCTTAACAAAGAGAGTCAAACTCAGCGGACTCAAAATCAGAGTCAGACAGGTCTGACTGTTTTCTGACCAGAGTCAAACTCATGTGACTCTCTATGAAAGAGAGTCAAACAGATTTGACTCCATACATTCCAAGAGAGTCAAAACGACCCTACACCAATGAGAGTTAGCCAGCACATCATGTCATTCTAGAATTGACTCTTGTCAGAGTCAAATTGATTGAACTCCTGGCTTCATCATTAAACAGGAAACCATCAGATTGAAAGATTCTGAGATTTCCCACCACTATTTATGTGATCTCAGTCATCAAGGTTATAATCCATACATAGAGGAAACAGTGGCAATGCTTTAGCCTAAAAGTTTACCCACAAATATGGTGTCTATGATTCTACAGTACCTTCTTTTGGTCTATTTCACATAATAAAATAGATTTCTTTAGTCCATCAAACATTCCTATTTTTAATATGAGTATTACTCAGTTCTGACCTAATCAGACAAATAGGGTTGATCTAAAAGCATTATGAAAGGTGCTGTACTGAAGAAAAAACTCTACAAATCATATCATGAGTGCCTCTAGCAGAAGAACTCGGAACTAGTGTTACCCGAAAGATACAACTTTGAGAGTCAAGAGTTGACTCTCCTCCTATGGGAGTCAATTGGCACTGACTATGTGACTCTAACATGATCAGAAAAGCAAAGGCCCAGGCTCCAATTCAATGAAAATCACTATAGAGTCCAGTTCTGCTGACTTCAGTCTTGACTCTATTTACATTGGTTTGATTCCATATTTTTTCTCTGTGCACCTAGTTGCATATCTGATGCACACTATGCATGTATGGGAGTCAACTGGCTGTGACTCCCAAATGACCTGTGACTCCCCCAATGGAGTCCATCAGCCTGTGACTCCTGTCCCGCAGGAGTCAAATGGAGATGACTCCATTGCATTTATGGCTATGAAGTCAGATAGCTATGACTCCTAGAGAATGGGAGTCATGTTAGAGTCATGTTAGAGTCCAGCCTGTGGGACTCCCATTGTGACTCTCTTTCCCCAGATTTGACTCCGTCTCTTCTGTGTGTATATGTAGGCATATCACTACTAGTGGTGCCATCTTTTTATGCTTAGATAGTTTAAGATATGATTGAAATTCAGGTACTAAAGTTAGGACAAGTAAGATCATCTTAATAATGTAATTGTTTTGTAATACTGTTTGTGATACTCTTATCTTTTGGGAGATGATTTGTTTATATGATTGTGTGTCCAGGATACTATGGAAACCAAGTTAAGCTTTCTGCATATTTCGCACTAGCAGGATGCAGTAATTCTACTTTGTGAGACTTTTAGCTGAAGCTGGTTCCTGCCATGTGCATAGTAGGAGTTTCAGGGGTCATAAACCTTTCAGTTATAGCGTTCTGTTGTGGATCCTTATGTCATCTGTCCAGATTGGGGCAGTGGTTATGATTCTGGCCTACCAATCAATGGGTCATGAGTTCAAATCCATGTCTAGGCTATTTTGTTTACACACTATTTTAAAATGTATTTTTGGTAGGTAAAAAATTGTGATAGTATACAACTCAGTTCTAAAGATCCTTTACACAAGATAAATATTTATAGTGTAATCTAAAATGGTTTTGAATCAGTTGAATATTCCTCAGCTCACCTGTTCGGATTGGGGAAGTGGTTAGGACACGGGCCAATCAATCCAGGGGTTATTAGATCAAATCCATGCCAAGGCTACATGTCTTTTTTTCTAGTTGCTTAAAAATAGTAATATTATTTAGAAAAAACAATGATGTAGCAATTTTTGGATACATTTTAAAATTGTGTGAGAACAAAATAGCATTGACATGGATTTGAACTCAGGATGCATAGATTGGTAGGCCAGAGTTCTAACCACTCCCCCAATCTGAACAGATGACATAAGGACTTACAATAGGGGCCTATAATTTAAAGATTTATGACCCCTAAAACATCAAATTTCGGACTTGACAGGAACCAGCTTCAGCTGATCAGCTGGCTGTTATAGTTAGCATAGGAAAGAGCACTGGTACCAGACAAGATGGCGCTGTACAGTGATCATCTTGCTAATGCGGAATAGAAGCACTGCACTATTTGATTATATAACAAAGACGTCACCCGGTCAAAGACGTCACCCGGTCAAAGACCCACTCAAAAAAAATAAACTGGTTTCTCATCACCGCGTGCATCATGAAAATCGTGGTTTGGTGAAACTTTTTTTTCTTTTTATAAAAAGGTGGACAAATAATGGCATATTTGGCATCAAATTAAACCTTATAATGTCAGTAATGCAGTGAGCTAGGAATACTGTACAATATACCAAATGTTGTGAAACGATAACCTCTTAACTACTAAAATATAAAAATCATTCACAAAAGGCTAAATTAGCCTTCAGTGAAAATAAAAAATAAACAAAAAACGCCCCCGTCATATTTTCCACTGCCGGGTGATGAGAAACAACTAACACCCTCGTCATATTTTTCACTGCCGGGTGATGAGAAACAACTTTTTTTATTGAGTGGCCTAACCTGTAGCGTTTATTCAATGTCTCAGATTGTTGCTGCTACTGATCATGTTGATGGCGTTTGCTGTGCATCACGTGACTGCCAGGTGGTACCGTCGTGGTGGTTGCTGCGTGTAAGTAGACTCCTTGGACATGCATGAGGTTGTATCCTTAACACTTAGGGGCGGATGGGGGGGAGGGGGGGTCGTGGGGGTCTGGATCCCCCCTTTTGGATTTTTTCAGTTCTTTTAAATGATATTTTGATTCACCATGGGTCGCGGGTGGGAGCCTTTTCTGTACTTAAAGTAGGTCGATACTATTGGAAAACAGACCACTGTGCATGCCTCTGCGCATCTAGCTTAAATATGTCAGAAGAATTTCAATTTTAAAAAGTATTCTCATATGTACCGTCCTTCGACCAGAATTAAACTTTTGGTGAGACAATGAACTTTGGTATGATAATTATTAAGGATTTATGGCGAAAACCCTACATACAGGCCTAAAAATGAGATTTAAAGTAATGAAATAAAATCCGACCTGCCGGGCCTGCATTGTAAGACCCTGTTACCGAAGACCAACCTGTTTTATTTATTTGACCTTATTGTACGTGAAATGTTCTCTATTTCAGAACTTGTTATCATTGGTGTGACTGCTGCCTTGCATATTATACTAGTGGCTAAAGATGATCGTCAGCATGTGATACACAAACTTACTTCGTCCACCAATTGAACAAGACTATGGGAGCAAGCACTGCACATTTCTGCACATTTCAAATTCTCATTTTAATTGCCTATCATAACCTGGCCAGGATGCTGCCCCAGCGCCACCGCCCAGTGTACAACTTTAACTATTATTGAATAATTTTATTGACCATAAATCATGTAAGGGTAGAACACATTCTTCCAGTACGGTCAGAAGAAATTTGTACAAAAATAAACAGAAAATATAAACATTAAATACACCAATAAATGGAATATTTGGTTCCTTGTATGAGTTTTGTCAAGTGTTCTTGGACAACTGGGTCACGTCTTTCAGGTGTAACATCAATTGTCATATCAACAGTTCAGAGTTTCGTTAGCCGGCCCTAAGACTTAGGACTTGTCCCACCTGGGTAGCGAAGCACATGTTACTACAATTATCTCTTTAGATCATGTTTATCATCTTAACTCTCAAACTCAATACTCGATAGCCACCTTGGAGTATTGGGCATATGACAGTCATGTTGTCCTTGCACATTTCATGCATGCAACATGCCAAATAATTACAGTCAACAAAGATGCTCGACCAATTGAGATTCATCCTTATTGGATGTGAGGAGCTACTTAAAACAGCAAAGAGACTTTAATAGTGTTTGTTCGTGACATGGTGGTGGGCAGGTATGACCCAATGCTGTATGTGCCCCCGGGGACATGACACTCGTATGCACACTGTTGTAACACAAGCTGTGTTGTCTTGTTAAAGTATAATTCTAACTAACAAAACATCTACAGTAAAGAACTTGTCACGATGAGGCAACGTGGTCTGTAAGAGAGTTGTGCGCATGCGTTTATTGCGGACATCCGGGTCGCAACCTTTTGCGACATACCAAATATGTCAACACGACCGGGATCGGTACACAAGCCTCACAAAATTACACTCCCTTCCGACCCTCCTCATCATCCATGGCAGGCTTCCTCCTTTCGTCAACAGTGGTCAGCAGAGCAGGCGAGGTAGCCATCAGGGATTCGCCAAAGTGCGGCAAAAATAACATTCCCACCTTACATAAAAATAACTAGTAATTTCATGATATCATTTTTCGTTCCCAAGATGTCACATACGCAAGAAGTTTTTACATGTCCTTTTGCATGGGTTCTTAATGTAACAATATTTATGTGTATTTTATATAAACATTTTATATAAAAGAGACATATTCATCAGTGATACCTTTGGACTTAACAATAATGGCATATATATGACTAGCTGTAAAAGATGTCTAAAACATGTAAATGTAGACACGTCAAAAAGATGTGACATGGAGATATCTACAAGCATGTTCTAGGGATGACATTTATACCAGTTTTGAGTATAACCCCTCCCCAGTAGTGATTATGAATCAGATAGGATAATTCTTTATTGTATAAACTACAATGAGGGACAAGGTTGGACTAAATTTCCTCTGTGATATATAAGGTGTCACTTGTGTTACAGTGACTTGTTGAACTATTGTTGGATAACTAAGGCACATGGGTGGACACATTTTCTGTGTCCTTTGCAATTGTATAAGAAGAAATTCTGGCTTTGGGCTGATATCACATCTGGGCCTCATGGCTAGGATAATTGTGTCTGTAAGTAATGGAAAATTTATGCCTGCAAAGTGTCTTTCACAGAGCAGGTGTTTGCTTCCTACGCAGAGTGCCTGTGTACATGTCATACATTGACATAAAATGGACATAACTATATGATGTCTACAATCTCTCAGAGTTATCCTAAATATCCTATCTGATATATAATCACTACTCGGAGGGGGGTATACTCAAAACTGGTATAAATGTCATCCCTGCAATATGTCATGTACATATCTCCATATCACATCTTTTTGACATGTCTAAATTTATATGTTTCAGACATGTTTTAGGCCTACAGCTGGTCAATTGTATACGTCATTATTATTAAGTTCAAACATATCATTGATATGTATTTTTTTAAATGTAAATATACTTATGTAAAATACCCATGCAAAGGGACACGTAAAAACTTCTTGCATATGTGACATCTTGGGAACGACAATTGACATCATCCAATGATGTCACCACCAATCAGAAAATGATGTAAAAATGATGTAATTTACATGAGTTTTGCTAGCTGGGTAAAAGATAGTGAGAGCATGAGCAAGTTAATAGTCTATGACCAGGTGACCTCTATGACTGGTAAGCATGAAAAGGGCCAAAATGGGCTTATATTTATAACCACCGTGAAATAAAACTAGTAATATGAAGTGTTGAAATGTGAATTAACTTTTTCCGCCCTTTCTTTCTACATATGCCCCATCGTAGCCTTTTCACGCATCCTTGTTGAGAATACCACTGCCACCAAGGCCAAAAAAGATAGAAAGTTTGTTTCAGATTCCCCGACCCTACCTAGCAAAACAGGGCTGACCCTAGAAAAAAAATTCCAATTTTGAAAAAAAAAGTATATTTCAAGTAATTCTGGGGCTATTTCAGAGTCAATTTGATGGTCCACCAGTCAACACCAGTGTTGGCGAGTCAGCGTTGAAGTTTGGTAGTCAATTTTTAGGTACTTTTCAGGCCATGGGATCTAATTGTCTTTATAGAACAATTTTGGGGCTATTTCAGAGTCAATATGACAGTCTACGACAGTGTTTTTGGCCATTTCCGGGCTAGTTTTGAGTCGAGTTGAGGCTTCGTGATCGGTGAGTCGGCACCGCAGCTCGTGGGTCAATTTCTTTGGTACTTTTAAGGATTAAGTAAAAAAAGATCTGACCTACCTCCCCTAGATTGTTAGACCATTTTGATAACCTGAAACACACCCTCTTTTTGGGGTCTAACTCCAAATGTGCTTCACATAACTAATCACAGGCTCCTGGTGCAACCTGCACGAAACATCGAAAGTATCTATGAAGTGGTGCTGCTCCCTAGTGGAGGAAATTGGTAGCTGGCTGTAGACTTCTAACTACTTGTAGTTGGCCTATGCTGTTCCCTAATCCCTCTTGCGTTGTGAAGCTATAGGGACAGATACAGGGGGTGTAGGGAATTGTTCTTAATGTTCATTCTAATTAGGGATGTCATTGACAATCGCTATATTGACATATCGCTATAATGTCATTATTACAATATATCATGATGACAATTTTGATATGTCAATATAATTATGTCAATGGTTTTTTTTTATGAGAAATTGTTCTCTGTCAGTAGAGAAAATAAGGTAAATCTAACAGTTGAGATTACAGTTAGGGTACTTAAGGCAGGGAGATTTGTGTTTCATATCAGTAATTATTATGTTAACATTTTCAGTAAAAATGATAAAACTTGTGTTCAGCTACCATTAACTTTTGCTTTTGTTATTTTGCTCAGCTTATCAAGGCAATAAACAGTGTTTCAGGTGTACTAAATATTTCAAATATTATATTGCAATACATAGGCAGAGGTTCACGATAATCTGTCTGAAAGACAGGTTTCTCCACCAGTGGTACATTGGATCGTATCACATGAGGCGTAACCGAGTGTGGTGCGATGCAATGCACCATGAGTGGAGAAATCAGGAGTTCAGACTGATTAGAGTGGATCTCTGTATTATTTTAATGTAATTTTTGATTAATTTCATCAAAATATACATTTAAAGATTGGTTTCATAGCTATTCTGATGACGCCATCATGGAAAAACAGCCCGTGGAGAATGAGCATCAGTTTCTCCATGGGGGTATGGAGAACAGCTAGTTTAGTACCCTAATTCTAATATAAACTTATTTCAATAATTCAATACAATACCCATGTCACACTCTCTTTTCCCAAATTCCTAGATCCGCCCCTGTAACCACAGGTGACTGTATAGTTGGGGATCCAATCAGGCTAAATGTCATTATTTAACTTTGACCTGACATGGCGACCAATACTTGATATGAGGGTTTGAATAAGGTAATTTGAGGTTGCTGAATCCAATTCTGCGATGTATAAAGCTGTATCTAGGTCGGAACAAGGTCAAATCTAAGGTCAAAGGTCACGATTTGATTTATGGCAAAGTACACACATTTCCATCTAAATACCAAATATATTGTAGATAGGGAATTTATCTTTTATGATATCATTATACTCTCACATTGGATACATAGGTCAAGGTCACAATATGATTGGGAAAGTAACCAGAATCTCAAACTCTATCTGCTCATCAATACATGTACATAATACTCATAACCTGTCTCTCTCTGTCTCTCTCTCCTGTCACAAAAGATATCCCAAGTAGCAAACACAGTAGAGCCCCATGTGGGTCCACAGTGGGCTATCAATGTGGCCCTGAGTGGGCTGCCCGGCTTAAGCCCGGTGGGTTTGGTCATTGGTTTTTGCTGTGGCCCCAAGCGGGCTAACCAATTTGGGCTTAGCTTAGCTTAGCAAAAAAAGAAAGTCCACCCTCCACTCTGAGAGAGTGGAAGTATTATGTCCCATTTTGGGTTCATGTTGGGCAGATGGCTAGGCAGAAGTGTGGCCCCGATCGGGCTTCCTGTTTTGGGCTCAGATCAGTTTCAAAGTGAGCTGCTCGATTTGGGCGTATTTGGGGTAGGGGTTGGACAGGGCAACTGGTCTAGTAGTTCTTATCAGTGACACCAGATGCCACTACTGTACAATATATAGAGTTTTCCAACAAAGCATGAACTTGACATTATACAATAATACAAGAAAAGGTTAAAGTGATCTAGAATAGGAAACAATAAATAGATGTTCTCACAGTTTGGAAATAAGATAGACTATAAATTTGAATGATGAAAAGGAAGTTCTCTAAGCAGCTATCCAGTGTAGACACTATTACTGTGACATTACAATCTACTTAACACCGGACTCATATGCTCCCTGTAGGTATGAACTATGGATTTGAAGGCCAATGTACACCATAGAAACTTGTCTATGCTGCATGTGGCTTAACCCTGATGATAATAGGCCTGCTTGGTACTTCCATGATTGGATAGGAAGAGTGTGATTATGCCTTATGGTTGATTAGCAGGATCTATCTTATTCAACAAATACAAGAAAGTATTCTAAAAACCCATAATTATCAGGTGGTGCTGTGGCACTAAATTGGCCAGCCCGTCCAAAAACCGATCTGAGCCCAAAGTGGGCAGCCCGTCCAAAACCCGATCTGAGCCCAAAGTGGGCAGCCTGTCCAAAACCCAATCTGAGCCTGCTTTTAACCCGTCCAAAACCCAATCTGAGCCCGATTCGGGCAGCCCATCCAAAACTCAATCTGAGCCCAATTCGGACAGCCCGCTTGGGGCCACACCAAAGCCCAGTGCCCTAAACCAACGGGTGCCCATTGGTTAGCCCATTCCGGGCCACACTTACAAACACGGTCTGGCCCCGTCCAGGGCCACACTGTGTTTGCTACTAGGGGAGTCCTCTCACTCCATAGGCGGACTTTGGCCTTTATTTTGACCTTGTTCCGATCTAGATACAGCTTTATAAATGGTGGAAATGGATTCAGCGTCCTCAAAATACCCTAGTTTAATATCCATACCAAGTATTGGTTCCCATGTCAGCCCTTTCCCAGGCTCCCAGACTGGCTCCCCAACTAGTAGGCAACAGACATCTACACTGATAAAATGAAGGGATCCAAACTTGTCAAAAGGTTGTCTTATAAGAAGAGTTTAGGGTCTTTAAAGTGACGGTCATAAAATAAACGAGTTAAAGGTTGTCTATTTGATGAACTGTCCGCTTACCATCCCACAAGACAAGACTAGGGTCATCTAACTGACAATGTAAGCCCAGGCAGTGGCCCACTCCAAGTGACAAGTCTAAGGTCGTCAAATTGACAACCCAGAATAGTTAACCCTTTATTGGCTGCAAACTGCTTTAAATGTGCTTGAATCCCTTTGTCAGCATGATGCATGAATGTAGCCCTGGTGAGCCTATTCGCCAAGCCTGCATTCATGCACCTTTGGAAATGAATCAACATTTGGGCAAGTATACTTGCCAAGGCTGAATTCATGTATTATGATCACATAGAGCATAGCACCTTAAAGCACTATGTACCCCTTAGAGGGTTAACCTGTGCACTATAACCTGTGCACTATAACCTCTACTTCACTGCAGGTGGAGCTAACTGGGTTCTGCCTAGGCATAATTGTTGTCCATGTCTGTCTATATTTCTGAGGTTTATAATAGCTAATTCATACAAACATAGAGGTATGTAGGTTAGGGGAATTCCTGCCATATCCCCAAGTCTATATTGAGAGTATTTCTACCCTTTAGTTACAGACTGCTAACACATATGTGGATGTCATACCAATGGGAGTTTGCTTGCAGCTATTGTACCATAGAAATAACCACAAAAGAGGTGTATGTGCCCTACACATATTTGTTTTGTCTCAATTATATCAAAACATTGATTCCTTTACCTTTTCTCGCATCCCCAATAGATAGATCTCAGTATTCTCCATAACATGAATGTGTATTCCCATAAATATGATTAAAATCAACATAGAAATTATGCAATTCATTCCCCAACTTTATACAGAATGCATGTTATACTGATGCCACCTACAGGGAAAATCCTGAATCAGACCCTGGTTGACGAGTCTAGGGCTGGCATGAGTCAGGTTTTGGGCTGGCACAGACCAAGTGTATCTTCTATCTGACAACTACAGCTAGAGGACCCACTCTCTTGTCACTTAGAAGAGTCTGCAGACGAGTTTACTTTTTGAGTGTATATTTTTGAATTTACTTCAAGATTTATAACACGATGATGAGATAACTATAAGATTAATATATGATATGAAAATAGCAAACTGTTCCCTTTATTCATTATCCATGCTATAGGTAGGTATACTCTTTTGGCTTTCAAAAAGTTGATGACCTTGTTTGACCCGCTAAATTCACGACTGACTCATCTAGAGTACTATGGCCATGTATACAGTTGTATACGCCTAATGTAGATGGAGTTAGGGGCCATATGGTCTATGTGTATATACTATACTGTGTTATATGCCTTGGACTAGGCCATATGCATGAGGATATATCGTATTGTTCTCTGTAGTATATGATAACATGCACAATGCTTTCTCAGATAACATCAGAACAGAAAACGTCAATACAAAACATTATATTGCTAGTATTCCCTTGATTATTGCACATGACTAGGGTGTATTGTCAGCCTATGGACATGTTTTATAGCTGAACCAGCAGCTCCGCTGCTGGCGATCGGGGCGCGGGAAAATTGGTGGCGTTCGTCTGACCTAGTAGACTGCACTGTGGGAATGCCTCAGCATACCACAAATAGGGTCGGTAGAGTCGTGAAAATTCATTCTCCATACAGATGTGAGGTCTGTTGTTTACCACACTTGAACGCAGAGAGTAGGGTGGAGAGTGAGCAGACGAAATGCATTCTTGGGTAGGCTCCCGCTTTCCCTGTTGTTGTTTAACCATTACATCCAGGTACAGGATATACCCGGTAGGGTGATGTGTCTCTCAGTTCATTATAGCCTGTGGCAATTGTCATACAATCCTATACATAATATCAAACCAATCTCCCCATCAGAGCTATATACATGGGGAATCAGCTTTCCCTTATTTGTCTTATTTGAGGGTTCAGGGCACAGTGAGGTATTTAAACGGCTCTTCCAGTCTAAACCCACAACTAATAACGAGAAACCGAGAAGGGGTCAGCATCACCTATCTATCTATCTAAATAGATAGATAGAAGGCTGATAAGTAGGTGCACAGGGCCCATACGGACCGAACCTGCCAGCAGCATCCATGCCGAACCTACTTTTAAAGTGGCATAATCGCCGAGCGTATCCCACTCACAATTCTAGTATTGACACTGTTCTAGTCTACTATGTGGTAAGTGCGAGTGGTGAGAATGCCCCCTTAAAGGCAATATGCCATTCTTAAAGGGTTTAATAGTCTACATCAGCATAGCTGTCATTGTCTACAATAGTCAACCCTTCACCAGTAAAGTCATCCTCCTTGTTCTGACTAGTTGTGGCTGCCGGACCACACTCCTCCAGGGCAGACGCTGCTACTTCTACGTCATCCAGGGCAGCAGACGGCATCTCTACGTCATCCAGGGCGGATGACGTCAGATCTACGTCCACGATGGACCGCCGCCGAGGGGGTAGGGCTGGTTTAGCGACTATTTCATAAATAGGATCGTCAGACGACACTCTTTGTGCCGGAAGTTTACTAGTAGACGCAGCAGGGTTGTTTTTACTAGACCTGCTGTAGCCGGATGTCGTCTGCTCTACGTCAGCAGACGCTTCTATGACGACTTCCGTCGGGTCCAGACGCCGTTTCCGCCGCAGCGGAAGACGCTGTGACGTAGGTACGGCGTCTGCGGGATGCTCGTAGCGTCCCGAGTCGGAGGACCACGACTCGGGAAGGTTCTGAGGGACGCCCAGCTGCTTAAGGCGCGTGAGCACTGTCTGTGCCGACCCCTCTACCACCAGGGCATGTGACGTCACAGGGGGTCGGGAGGTGCTGGAGGAGGGGAGGTCCTCCGGGGGGTTAGAGTACCGGTTCTGGTGCTGGTCCGTGTGAGATCCAGTCCGGAACAGGGAGGAGAGCCGTGAGAGCCGTGAGAGGCGCTTAGTGGGGTTCCGTACCAGGACCACTACCACCCGGTGTAGCGCAGTGTCTCTTCTGTCAGGGAGTGAAGAGGAATGTGGATTAGCACTGTTTTATAACGTACACAAGGACTGTCTTTATTGTGAAGAATTTTGGAGAAAAGTGGGGAAACTTAGCAATACAAATTGAACTTTCTGTGCCTCTGTGGCCATCCAACCAACCCTGTAAGTAGTATATGCAAATGCAGGCGTGTTGATGGCGTCTATACGAATCGTTAGCTATTTCCCTGAATAATATAGTAATGTCAAACGCTAGTGGGACCATAATTGGCAGTGACAATGAACAGCGTAAATTTGATTGTCATGTTCCTTTCATGATATGCATGTGTATTCGATAATGTTACTATATTTAGCCTACAATTTGTATATATTGTTTACCGCATAACCCAGTGGGCACTAGATATTGAATCAGCATTGATAAGTGGTTGTCAATGTTGATTCAATGTTGATTCAACATTTATTCAAAGTTAAATTGAGTTTTGTGCCCACTGGGAAGCCGCCCGCCTCATAGGGAAGCATATTAATCTGACCACTTTAGCACTGTATTGTGAATCTAAAAAATAGCGTATAAGCCGTACCCTGAGTTTAGGCCGATCCTATAAGCCGCACCCATGACCTGACTTGCGTACTAGGCCTGGCCTGTATGCGAGGGTTTACGGTATGCGTCTGCTCTCTGCTAGCTTAGACCCCCCCCCCCCCAAAAAAAAAGGTTTGTTTCAGGTAACATGGCAAGAAATTGTAGGGTCGGTAGGTCGGATATCTTTATTTTTACTTTTTTTAACATGAAAGTACTGGCCAGCCTCTCCTAAGACCCTAAAATTGACCAAAAAAGGGTAAAGATACGAACATTTCTTCAAAATTGTATGAAAACACGTATGGTCGGCTCTGTTTTGATAGGGTCGGTCTGGTGACCTGAAACAAACGTTTTTTCTTGGCTTGAGTACAAAACTCATACATGACCTGTAGTCTACTTACGTGCGTCGGTAGACGACGATACAGATGGTCACTGAAGATATTATCACAACACCAAGACACACACCGACAAAGATAATAACTGAAAAGTTAAACAAACAGGTATTAATATCATGAATCGTTCAACATACACTACACCAAGTAACGATAGACATGATGTGGGATCAGCATGGACATCTAACTTGGTTCGCTCAAATATTGGCAACTGAGGCCAAATAAGAAAAAAGGTGTGTTTCAGGTTACCCGACCCTACCTAGCAAAACAGGGCCGACTCTAGAAATTTTTATCCAATTTTGAAAAAATATTTATACTTTGGGTCATTTTGGGGCAATTTAAGAGTTGTTCTGATAATTCAAGAGTCAAGGCGGTCGTCGGCGAGTCGGCATTACAGTTTGCGAATCAATTTCTAGGTACTTTTCAGGCCAAAGTAAAAAAAAAATCTAAAAAAAAATTTAAAAAAAAATCCGACCTACCTACCCTATATTTTCAGACCATGTAACCTGAAACACACCTTTTATTTTTTTTGGCCTGATACATAATCACGGCAATAATCACCAGACGCAATAAAAAAAGAAAGGTTTAAATGGATGCACAGTGTGCTGGTGCTATGTCTTATATAATAATAACGCATGAATGCAGCCCTGGTGAGTATATACATGTACTAGCATGAGCTGCATTCATGCATAATGCCGACAGGGGGCATAAATTAATTAATTAACCCTCTAAGGACGCATGTAGCTAAAAGGTAACATTTGTCGTCATGATGCACCAATACAGCACAGGTGAGTAACTCACCGGTGCTACATTGATGTATCATGCCGACCCTTTGGGAGTGTCTCAATCCCGTAGGGTCAGCATGATGCTTGAATGCAGCACTGGCGAATTACTCGTCAGGGCTACATTTATGCATCATGATGACCAAGGCATGATGCATTAATTCACCATGCCGTCCTTAAAGGGTTAAACCATTGAACGGCCTTAACCCATTGAGGCCGGGCAGAAATTTTTATTTTTAGTCATGGGGCCGGGAAATTTTCCAAAATTTTTCCCTGGGGCCGGGACATTCTCAAATCCCATAGAGTTATGTCAATTATAGTCGACATCCGGCCCCTCATGGTGTAGACTATAGTCGACATCCGGCCCCTCATGGATGTAGACTATAGTCTACATCCGCCCTCAATGGGTTAAAGGGTTATCGGTAAGTAATATTTCATGCATTGTTCTCAGCCTGTTCAGGTAACAGAACTATAGACCAATGCAGTACAATGCAGCAAGAACTAGTAATTTATTTTCAAACATTTATGGAGTGTAACAGACAAATACACAAATATAATCTCAAAACCCTGCATTCCAATATATACCA
Organism: Harmothoe impar; assembly: GCA_947462335.1. NCBI lineage: Eukaryota > Metazoa > Annelida > Polychaeta > Phyllodocida > Polynoidae > Harmothoe > Harmothoe impar. Next base: position 14,505,270 of record OX381705.1, on the reverse strand, counting down.
TTTGTTCTGTGAATCTCCCGACAAGCATACACAGTTAGAAGTAAGTAGTGTTCCTGTACAGCAAATACTGGGGGCTTATGTATATTTACAGCACATATATTCTATACAGTAACAGCAAAATCGACTGTTACTCTACAGTAAAATTAATTGTAAAATCAAATCTGAAGGTCTAGGGTTCGCTTCTCAAGGCTGGTTGTATTTTTAGTCATTGATAGACTTACATATTACTTTTAGAAAAAAAAATTAAAATGTCTAGAAAGTACTTTTAGAAAGAAAATCTCAAAACATGAAGAAACTGTAGTTTCATAACTAGCCTGACCGGGGATTGAACTGGGGACCTGTCTATCACTATCCCACGATGTAACTGAGTGAGCTATTGATCCAGCTGGAGTAAGGCCTGCCACATGGATCTCATATTTGGCACCTTTAGCAACATGCAGACATTACTGTATAACACCTAAATTGTTCACTGTACAATGAAAACTATAGACAAGGTCCATAGAGAATGATGTTAAATTGCTTGTGACCATTTAGTATGTAACACATTGAAAGGTGGCTAGACCAAGGATCGATCCCAGGACCCCCTGTGTACAAAGTACAGAGAAAAGTGCTGTAGGTCTACAACTCACTACTGTAAGCTGCATCTACAGCAACAGAAATGTACATGTACAGCAACATTTACTGTACTATGTTTTACAGCAATAGCACTGTATAGTTACAACACATTTTGCTGTTCTGGAACAACATCTTTTTTTACAGTGTAGCCATTACAGACAATGTTATAAGGATTCTGCTGCAACTAATGTTAACACAACTTTTTTTTCATGGAAAAGTCCCCCTTTCATGACGTATGGGTCTAGACCCTGTGACGGGACGTCTGTTTACACGTAGGCTTACCGTAATCCTGCGTCGTGAGGGAAGAGTCCTCGTCACCTGACACCAGCGCCTTCTCTGAAAGACGTACAGTATGACATACAGACTGTGATAAATCATCACATTCTTGATGCATCAAAATGGTATTAGCATGACTATTTTTCTCTTGCCCTGAGCTTTCGAACGATATGTAACACGAGGCATTCCCATTGTCCTTTCAATGATACATTTGTATTCTTTGGGGGTATTGGACATTTTTACATTAAAACGTACAGTAAAATTAGGGGGCGTAACCAGGTCAGCCCCCCCGTATTCCCGCCTGATTAGCGTGGTTTCCAGTCAACCGACCGTGTCTAGCGAACCGATTTATTACGCCATTAAGATTATTTGGAAAAGAATTTTCGTTATCTTTAGCCTAAAGAAATTGGGGCATAAATGTTGGTTTAAAAAGAAAGTTTCCAAAGTATCGAGCCGGTCGGTCCATTGCTTTTCAGACCCTGTTACTGAAAGCCAATCTCTTTTTTTAATCGGTCCTTACGATTTGCAAGAGCGTTGCCGTAAATGATAGCGTATAGCCTTGCCACCTGACTATACTACCGTACATGACCTTTATTTAGTTCATTCAACTACATGTAAAGGCCGCTTAATTAAGATGCATTAAGCCGCTACGTGAAAATCAGGGATATAAATTACTATAGCTCTCTAACTGGTGCGGACTTGTTCCCGCAGCCACTTTGTTTACACTGACGCCAGCAATCTTGTGAGACCTTGGTTCCGCTCTCGTATTGTAGCCTGTTCCCCGGAAGCTATGGTGTGTGAGTGGCTGGTCACTGCCTAAGTCTCATGATAGATTGCGAGCACAGAGCTAACATGGCCGCCCATACGGAGAAAACCGATTCATCGCTATACCCCATGGTGAAAAATCTGAGGTCCTACCGGAAGTAGCGCAATGCAGCCATGCTAGGTTTAGGTGCATATACATTTTATAAACTTTTATTAAACACAAAAACGATGTAGATACACCCGGTGAAGTCTTCTATCAGTTATGGCAGTTATATCGACGACGACCCTATGATCATTGGTTATACTCGCACACATGTATAGGCCCCCCCCCTATGCTGTTTTTATGATATTAATGAGAGCTATATTTTCAACACACCATCATCATTAATACTTTGGTCGGTAAGTCCCACAGTGGAAGAACCCATCTTGGCTGTTCTAGTGGCATCAGTCGTCGGGACAACCATGGCCCTCGTGGACACATTCCTAGCACCCTTTGCAGAGCCATTTCCGGTAGACGAAGCTGTGGGCCTTTCACTTCCGGTTTGGGTAGTGGTGCTTGAGAGCCCGACTGTGGTTGTGTCCTTGGCGCCGCTGTAAACTAGAAGAGTAGACCCCATGAGGCTCAGTCTCATGAGTTTGTAACAGTTGAAACGTCTGTGACCGGGTGTCGTCTTTGACCGGTGTAGTCTTTGACCGGGTGTCGTCTTTGACTGGGTATCTAGATAAGGGTTTTTTTCTCCATTTTTTTTCAATGTTATATATGTATATGATGTAATGTACTTGGTGGGACTTCTTATTGCATAATACTTTGGACAGTGCAGCTGGTTAAAGTTGAAGTAAGATACCCTGTCAAAGACGAGACCCGGTCAAAGACTACACTGATCAAAGACGACACCCGGTCAAAGACGTTTCAACTGTTACAAACTCATGAGACTGAGCCATAAAGTCATGCATATCCAATGAATAACAATAATTGTTGAAACTAATCTGACCATACATGATTAAACAATAAGAACAAAGGAAAATGCCCTATATGCCACAACCTATGACAAACCACCATACCATTGCATTTATACCTACTTTCAAACTCTAACACAAAACGCGTGCTGTCAGCTACGGGTGCGTTGGTGACGTGGATGGTGACGTCACCGAGGTGCGTCTCATCCCCTGGCGGCAGGCACTGGAAGCTGTTGCCGCGCTCACTACAGACGTCAATCCGTGCGGGGTAGGGGAGCTCCAGGTACAGGGGTCGTACCACGGCCGTCCAGGAGGGTCGCACCCTGAGTACCAGGGTACAGCTGTGTGTGGTGATGTGTAGCGGGAACATGTCACTGTGCAGGATGCCCCACGTGACGTCACGGACCCCCTGCAGGGACGAGCACATGGCGAACAGACGGTCCTCTGAAACAAAAAGTACCCAACATTTGAAAAAAATATATTGAAAAAAAATTGGAATTTTTTTTAAAAAGTTTCTCATCACCAAGACCTGAGAGATATTGCAAAGGCGTTATAAATATTTCTTTCTGTTATATTTCTTGGGGCAGTTCTTTAAGGGTTCAGAAGCTCCATAGCGCAGCTTGCACTGTACGAGGTAAGTACTGTTCCTGGTCAGCAAATATTGCAGGCAACTCTGGTTCCACTAAATTGTGCTGTAGACCTACAGCAATTCCTCTGTTGCTGTACAGCAGAATTAAGTGTGAATCCAAATCTGAAGAACTGGACTCTCCTCTCGGTGTTGGTAGCATTTCTACTCATTCATGTGGGGAAAAACCTTTTCTAAGGTGGCTGTAGGTAAAACTAAGAGAGGCGGCTTGACCAATGATCGAATTCACAACCTGTGGGATGGGAATCGGACCTTGGTCCATTGTGCCACAGAGACTATGCCATAAACAGTCATATTGGGATATACAGCTACCCAGTGGGGTGTGGCAGGGGGGGGGGCACTGGTAGGGTGGGTGTGGCAGGGGGGGGGGGGCACTGGAAGGGTGGGGTGTGGCAGGGGGGGCACTGGTAGGGTGGGGTGTGGCAGGGGGGGTACACTGGTAGGGTGGGGTGTGGCAGGGGGGGCACTGGTAGGGTGGGGTGTGGCAGGGGGGGGGACACTGGTAGGATGGGTGTGGCAGGGGGGGGCACTGGTAGGGTGGGTGTGGCAGGGGGGTGACTGGTAGGGTGGGGTGTGGCAGGGGGCGGGCACTGGTAGGGTGGGGTGGCGCAGGGCGGGGACTGGTAGGGTGGGGTGTGGCAGGGGGGGGGGGCACTGGTAGGATGGGGTGGGGCAGGGGGGGGGTGGCAGGGGGGGACACTGGTAGGGTGGGGTGTGGCAGGGGGGACACGGGTAGGGTGGGGTGTGACAGGGGGGGGACACTGGTAGGGTGGGGTGTGGCAGGGTAGACACTGGTAGGGTAGGGTGTGACAGGGGGGACACTGGTAGGGTGGGGTGTGACAGGGGGGACACTGGTAGGGTGGGGTGTGGCAGGGGGGGGACACTGGTAGGGTGGGGTGTGGCAGGGGGGGGCACTGGTAGGGTGGGGTGTGGCAGGGGGGGACACTGGTAGGGTGGGGTGTGGCAGGGGGGACTCTGGTAGGGTGGGGTGTGGCAGGGGGGACACTGGTAGGGTGAGGTGTGGCAGGGGGGACACTGGTAGGGTGAGGTGTGGCAGGGGGGGGGGCACTGGTAGGGTGGGGTGTGACAGGGGGACACTGGTAAGGTGGGTGTGGCAGTTTGGACACTGGTATGGTGGACCATGGTAAGGTGATGTATATATCCTTACCTGGGACACAAGCATACATCAGTATGGCCTGTAGTAGGTAGCAGGGTGGACACTGGTAGGGAGGTATAGAACAGCTCTTGTTGAGGTTACACCTTGGTGCCTGCCTGTTGGTGTCAGAGATCTGGTCCTCCCTGCACGTGTCGGCCGTACACGTGGTGCCGGGGGTGCACGTGACGTTGTAGTTGAGGGAGTAGAGCACCAGGCGGCGCCCCGGGTTGTTACACGTGACCGAGACACCAGCGCCACCACAGGGCACCCAGCGTAATACGTGCCGCTCCATACTCAGGATGTCTGCAAGGAAAGGAGAACAAGATGTAGAGGTGTAATTCAAGCTTTACTACAAAAGGATAACAAGATGCAGAGGTGGAATTCAAGCTTTACTACAAAAGGATAACAAGATGTATAGGCGGAATTCAAGCATCACTTAAAAAAGGATAACAAGATGTAGAGGTGTAATTCAAGCTTTACTACAAAAGGAGAACATGATGCAGAGGTGGAATTTAAGCATTACTACAAGAGGATAACAAGATGCAGAGGTGGAAATCAAGCTTTACTACAAAAGGATAACAAGATGTAGAGGTGGAATTCAACATTACTACAACTTGGGCAATCTAAATGGCAGATATTCAGAATACGTTTCAGAGTCAATTTTGACCAAAGGGATGTGGTACAGTGGCCCAGGAGGGTCAAAAAGTGAAATTCCATTTTAGAAACGAAAATTGAAATCAAAATACTTTTTTTGAAAATTGAAATGAAAATTCACTTTTCAATATGAGAATTCATTTTTCAAAATGAAAATTGAAATGAAAATTCACTTTTCAAAGTGAAAATTGAAATTGAAATTCACTTTTCAATAAGAGAATTTATTTTAAAATGAAAATTGAAATGAAAATTCACTTTTCAAAGTGAAAATTGAAATTGAAATTCACTTTCACGTCTTAACTTCAAATTGACTATCACTTTTGCAAGTGAGAAATCACTACTGTCAAGGTGTCAACTGTCAACACACAATAACATGCAGTCAATTGTAAATTTACAGTGAATTTTCATTTCAGAAATGGGTGCTGTCGATCTATCAATTGTCAAGAACAGCTTGTGACAGGTATACTTTAGCATTGACATAAAGCCCTACTGGGGGTGTAGTGTGGGGGCAAGGGGGGAATATAGGGGAATGGGGTAATACATGTATTTGTTTAAAAAGAGCTTTAATATTTGGTGAGAAAAAGTTCAAGAATGCAAAAAGGTGAAATTTCCCCAAAAAGACCCAATTTGGCGAGAAAAAACGTCAAAAACAGAAGAAAGTGAAATTTCCCCAAAACGGCCCAATTTGGCGAAAAAGGGTATACAGGACAAGCACATTAGGCTATGGGGGCCGCCACCTTGACCTTGACTGCATTGTGCTTAGGCTAACGACTCCAGAGTATTGCATACTGGGTGAATTCTTTATCAGTACCCCCGCCCCCAACTACCTGAAGTGCTAGTCTCATTATAGCCTGTTGCCTACCGTCAATATTATTGATATAAGTCTTGGCCTTCGGCCTCTGCTTACATCAATGATATCCTGCCCAGTGAACAACAAACTTTTTTTTTTTAAACATTTGCTAGAGGCTAAAAAACGAACATTTGTTTCTAAAATGTTTGAACGTTCATGAACATATTTAGAAAGGATGATAAGGCCACACCAAAAAAAAAAGTTGGTCAATGGATTTCACTTTTCAAAAAATGGTGCGAGCGAGCGAATTTTTTTTTTTTTTTTTTAAAGAATTTTTTTTTGTCAATGGATTTTGTTGGTGGAAAAGTGGAGCGAGCGACAATTTTTTTTTTTTTTTACCCAGCCTCTGACAAAAGTCTCCTAACATTAAATTTATTGGTTGATCTGGGGGAATTACTGGAAGAAAAATTTGAAAAAAAAAAAAAAAATGAGGCGAGCGAAATCCATTGACAATTTTTTTTTCAAAAAAAAAAAAATTTCCATTTCCGAAAATAAGGTGCGCGAAATCCATTGACCAACTTTTTTTTTTGGTCTGGCCTAAGGAATGTTTGTTTTGAACATTTTCTAATCGGAAAAAAACGTTCAACAGAAGTTCATGTATGTTTGTAGAATGATTCATTTTCAACATTAGAAAACATTAGAATACAAACGTTTTTAAATGTTTTCTGATGTTATGAATAATGCTTTTATTTGACACTAGCTGGCATCAAAGGCCATCCAAGGATATTTTTTGTAGGTTCTGTTGTTAAAAACTGTCTAAATGTATGAGAAATATAATAATTCTTAATGCAGTCTTTGCGAAAATATGCAGGACAGTGGCAATGTCCTGCTAAATTGCCACCGGTCCACAGATTCACAAGTGTAGCAGGACCGAATGTCCAGTCACATGTCGTTTTTTTCTGAACTAAAATAATTTAGTTAGGTTTCTAAACCTGAAATATTTTTGTCAATATACTGTGTAAAACCATGTATTTATGCTGATTTAGACATAAATTATGACAAATATAATGCACAATACTATTCTATAGTTAAAGATGCATATATACCATCAAATATGTTATTAGCCAGTCCTTCAAAAATGTAGTCTGTCCTGCAACATTGAAAATCTGCAGGACCAAATGTCCAGTGGGATGAAAAAGTTTTCGCAAAGACTGTTAATGAACCTATACATTGATGCATCAGCGCTGTCATGCTATTCATCATTATGAATGACTTCTTCATAATTGTAATTCATATGCATGCATCTTATGGGGGGGTGTGTAGGATGTGATCCTGGTGGCAAAGGTATAGAGTTAGGGGGGAAGGTAAATACATGTGTGTGGATGTGTGTGCAAGGATACATAGATCTATGTGTATATGCTGAGCTGGTGATGGTGGTCAGTGAGTATGCCTATTATTGTGCATGCTCAGGATGATGCACTGACCACCAGGGGGAGAGCTCATGAGCAGCTCTGGGCAGATGGGGATGTGTGAGTGTTGATTGGTTAAGGACCTGGACAGCCTGCACATGGACAGCTGGGGGTATCTTGGTGTATCCTGTATAACTACTGTGGAGAATACAAAGCAGAACTATACTGCACTTCGAGTTGGCCTTAATCTTTCCTTTTTTACAGTATAAACTAAGGTTGGGGTGAGAGAAAAAGCATGATGGGATAATAATATGTGTTAAAGAAGTTACTGTTCTTATATAAACACCAATTCAGGCGATTAAGGCATTAAATGCTAGAGGAAACGTTCATCTGAACATCAAAAAACGTCAGAATGATACGAGATTTTAGAGCTAGGCAAACGTTCATGTGAAACGTTTAAAAATCATTAAAAATGTCAGAAACAAACATAGAATTTGTTTTAAAAATTAAAAACGTAATAATGAGCAAACGTTCCAATATTAGAAAACGTTGGTAACAAACGTTCATGAACATTAAAACTAAGTTTGAAAATGTCAGAGAACGTCCCTTTGTTCACATGTCGGCTACCGGGAGTGCATAATAACCATCATAACGACAACGAGCATTCTGTATTAAGAATAAACAGAAATCCAGATCAACTGAACAGGTCACCCGTAAACTCTCAAAGTACCCTATTATTAGTTCGCGACTATTATCTAACCTCTGGCAACCTCCCAGAGTATCCATATAGACTATGTTAATTGGGATGATAATATGTCATAGATCTTCACTTGCCATTCCCCTAATGACATATAAACTACATAACCCCAAAGCCTGATGACAACACACGTCAGAAAAAAGTTGTTTGAGTAAAATAAAAACTGAAATTGAACCTTACGAAATGGATTTCTCCCATTATTCATGTTTTAGTGATAATAAGTGGTTATATTATGTACACCTGTGTGTTAAATGTTAATTAGGTCATTATGCAATATTACGATATGCTTTAATTATGGTTTTCTGTAGTTTCGCTTTTTGCCACCAGGTGCCATATGTTACCCTGGGTTATACCTTTAAATTATCACCATGGATCTCATGGTTTGAGTATCCAGGTAACGTGTTCTCATGTGAATAAATATGGTTCAGCATATTCTGTGTTTAAACTTCCTTGATATTGTACCAGTGTGCACATACATATTATATACATGTATAAGGTCTCGCTTTCTACTCGAATGATATATGCTGAGACTTTCTACATTAGGCCTGTGTCCATAAGAATCTTTCAGACTGTCTTGGCGCCGAAAAATATGTTTATTTTTGCGCCGACAAAACGATCTTGTCTGCGCCAAAACGGGTTTCAGCGCCAAAAACAGTCTATTGCATCTTAGTGGACACAGGCCTTTTCACAAAAGCTGTCGCTTTCTACACTCACAGTTGTTTAAAGACGTGACAAATATACAAGGGTTCTCGTGACTGGGACCATGGGATCATAATTCTGATACTTACACTTCAGTTCAGTTTCTTCTACAAAAGAGGATTTAGACGAGAATTGACATCCTCTAATGCTCTATGGTGGTCTTTCTTTTGTATTCTCCAGCTAACCATTCAAACTGCATAGTGCTTTAAAGTGGCATAATCACCGAGCGTATCCCACTCACCGTTCTAGTACTGTTTGCTATAAGGTAAGTATGAGTGGTGATAAGGCTCCTTTAATTAGGCCGTTTTATTTTGATAATTGGATTACGGATCCCCCTCCGAGATTTTTGGCATTTTGCAAAAAAAAAAAGTTTTTTTCAGCTTTCTCCTCCGAGATTCTTTTTGAGAATTTTCCTTAAAAAAAGTCCATGTGACCAGTGAAAGGTAGAATGAGGCCTTTCAGATTGGGGATATTACTCAACATATCTTCCTTAGATTACCCAAAAATGATGTTTTCGATGCCTTTTTTATTAATTTTTTATTCCTCTGCCCTTCAGCAATTTGTTTTATCTGGCCCCTCCTGTAGGGCAGCATTTTATTTTATTTTTCCTCAGCCCTTCAAAAAAGTTGGAGCCAAAAGCCTGTAACCAAGTTATCAAAATAAAGTGGCCTTAATGTGCTGTCTTCTTTGTCATCATGACATGATACATGCATGTAGCCTCATGCGCAAAGAGAAGAAACAGAGTCAAAAGGGAGTCCAGGCTGCCTCCAAAATGGCTCCCCTCTTTAGGGGAGCCCAGGTCGCCTAAGGGAGCCTAGGTGACTCTCTGGCTGACCTAAGGGAGTCACCTAGGGGAGTCAGACAGCTATATGACTCCCCCAGATGAGTCCCTTAGGTCAGCCAGAGAGTCACCTAAGCTCCCTTAGACGGCATGGGCTCCCCTAAAGAGGGTAGTAATTTTGGAGGCAGCCTGGACTCCCTTTTGACGCTGTTTTTATCTGGGTGAGTTTACTCGGCAAGGCTGTTTCAAACATCATGCTATCTCTCGTGCTGATACACTCCCATAGGGGCCGTATGATGCATGAATGCAGCATTGGCGAGTACATGGGCTGCATTCATGCATTATGACGACAGACAGCATAATGCATTTAAAAAACTATATGGCTGTGTCTCACGACCTTGAGCCAATGTTTTTGTCTCTGACCAGGTGCCGTCTCTGACCAGGTGCCGTCTCTGACCGGCTTGGCTTGATAAGGTCAAAATACCAACAGCAGGAGGCTTATTATGATAATAATAATAATAATTATTATTATATAACCACCACCATAACGTTTTACAAATCATTATACATGGTATCCGTGCAGTTTCCAAGCCACAAAGGGTTGTGAGTGGACCGTCCCAGGGGACCATCTTACCTACTCTCGTTCCCAAATCCTTCTGATAGAAGGCTCTGGTAGCAGCCACATAACCTTGAACTCGGGATTTTGCTGGGTTTGGGCAATCCCTGCTGGTAAGTTGGAACCAGTGGACAGGAACCAGAATGTAGTATCATGTATACCATCATACATTCTGGTTCCATTTCCCCTTCCTATTCACTGGTTCCAGGCTAACCACAGGGGCTGCCCAAACCCAGCAAAATCCCAAGTTCAAGGTCATGTGGCTGTTACCAGAGCATTCCTTTGGAAGGGTGTGGGAACGAGAGACCATCTTACCACACAATGGCCTGAATACACAGGTGTCGTGGGACAACACGTCTTTGTGTCTGAGGGTCTGGTCAAGGCCCACGCGCACCAACTTACCTTTGTCTCCAAGCAGAGTCCTAGTCCTGCCGTAAGGTAGGACAGTGTGGGCCACTGTGGGCTGCTACACTGACTACCTGTGCTACCTGTGTATAGACCCCTGTCCTTTCCTTGCTCCCCACAGTGTTGTTGGTATGCTGGCCATGTGCTTTAAGGACTGCAGCAATGTTGACACAAAGCAGAGGGGGGACTTTGCTAAATGTGGGTATATCTCCAGTTTAATGCAAAATTGTGTGTCCTGCATCCCAGTAATATTATTTATCATGTAAATCCATGAGATTATGACATTGTAATGCATCCAAATACATGCATTTTCACTAGAATGTGATGCTCAAAGCAGAGGGGGTACTTTGAGTTGACTACCCTGTTGATGTTACCAGAAACACCTGGCCTCCTCCCCGAGGTTTAGCTCAGTGGTGGCCCGTGTCAGGGTCCCAGGTCAGGGTCAGGGCTACAGGTACTCAGCCACAATTACCAGGGAAACGAGGGTTCCCTCGGCGAACATTTGGTGTATATACATGTAATGGTTTATACATGTGTGCAATGCCAATTTCAGCCAATGAACATTATGATGCATATTATATATATATATATATATATATTTATATGTGTATATATAAATATATATATATATATATATATATATATATGTATATATATAAATATGTGTATATATGTATATATATATATATATATATATATATATATATATATATATATATATATATATATATACATATATATATACATATATATACATATATATATATATATATATATATATATATATATATATATATGAATTACACATATTAAGGAGGTGATGGAATAAGAATTTCAAAAAAAAAGAAGATTTTATAACAATTTAAAAAAAGGCGTGGGGGCGGGGGTAGCGAATGCTAGAGGTATACCAAAATACTTATGAATACCAGAAAGAAAGTAATCACGTCACTGTTAACTATACATGTAAGCACAAATATGTGAAAAATGTGTTGTCACTCTCATTTTGCAGGATCCAAATGTGTCCCTCCCCTAGGGGTACAACCCCCTTCCTCTATTGTCAAAATATAATTACTCGTCACCCAGGGAGATTCTCATGGGGCCGTGTCCATTTTTATTCTATTCTAATTTAATTCTTTATAGTTCTGAGCATGTTCAACAATAAATATAAACATAAGCAGCATGCAACTGGAAGTACACATGTGGCTATGTCTCACCAGATCAGGCCGATGTGGACGTCTTTGACCAGCTGCCATCTTTGATTGGGTGCCATCTTTGACTGGGTGCCATCTTTGACCGGGCACCATAAAAGACTTTTCTCCTTTGATATATAAGGTATAAAATAAAGAAAATGGCAGTGGTTTTATCTCCATTTATAGCTTCACCTGTCCTAAATAAACCGTGTTCTGTCAAGAGGTCAAAGATGGCACCCGGTCCAAGATGGCACCCAGTTAGTTAAAGATAACACCCAGTCGAAGACCTTCACATTGGTCCGATCTGGTGAGACACAGCCATATATATGTGGTCCGGCCACACTGAAAATCCATAGGTTGAAAGGGTTAGTCAGTACAGACTATCCTAGCTTCGTAATATGTGTGTTAGTCACAATGACAAAGTTATATTCAAAAATGACTGAGGGGTCAGTCAGTAGTGGCTAACCTCGTTTATCATTGGTGTGTTGTATTTGTATGCCACTAGTTGGTGCCACCTGTAAGATACTATGATGACCACTCAGTGGCTCCCCCTAAAAATTAAAAGACTAAGGTGGGTTGGTCAGTACCGACCAACCTGACAATATTACCTTACCCAGGTTGGTCGTATAGTGAGCCAAAAAAATGACTAACATTTAGAATATCAGTGCAATATTGGACGAAGTATAGAAGTGCCTACCTGAGCCCCCAGTACATGTGTTTTCTGTTAAGAGGTCAAGATGGCACCTGATCAAAGATGGCACCCATGCAGTTAAAGATAGCACCCAGTCAAAGACCTTCACATTGGCCCGATCTGGTGAGACACAGCAATATATGTGGTCCGGCCAATATTGGACGCAGTAGAAGTGCCTACCTGAGCCCCCAGTACATGAGTCCACACAGGTTAGCATCCAGGGTAGTACCAGCCTCATTAGGACGTCTACCAGCGCCACATTCCTCATCGTCTGTCAGCACACGTACATCCTCAACACTAGCTGCCCTCCCAGGACATGTCTCTGTGGCTGGACTTCCATGTTTGTTATGGTACTCTGTGTGTGGTGTGGGGGTGGTGTACTACAGGTGTATATACAGGTGTTAGAACATGTACAGTTCCCGGACTGGTGTCCCGTCCCCTCCGTGAGAAGGTCTACCTGTGTGGGGAGAGTTAACCCTGGAAGGACCGCGTAGTGCTTTAATGCGCGGTGTCCATTTGTGGTACTTATTCATGCATGCAGCGCTGAGGAGTCTACTCACCAGGGCTGCATTCATGCATCATGCCGACCGCCCCTATGGGATTAATACACCCTCATAGGATTGGTGTGATGCATGAATGCAGCCCTGGGTAGTAGACTCGCCAGGGCTAAATTACAGCACCATCAAGACATATCATATTTAAGCGCTATGCGGTCCTTAAAGTGTTAGCCGGTCTGTGGTCCCCTCCTTCATGGCCCGGTTACCGCGCTCCAGTAACCACAAACTCCCCTCCTCCAGGCTGAAATCGTGACTGCAGAATTTATATTAAGACGGCTCAAACTCCAAAGGCCGGATGTTAAGTGAAAAAAAACACACATGGAAAGTGGTGCTTCTACGTAGAGATGAAACCTAGCAGAAACAATTGTAGGCCGATTAAATATGATATATGATGTTATGTGATATACAGTGATATCTGCACTGTGAAAAAGTCCCGTTGAAATTACAGGGAATCAGTGTAAAGTTTTACAGTCCAACACCATAATGTGATTTACGGTGAGACAGTGTCAAATTCAACACTTTTACACTGAACATTCGTAAACCAGTCCAGTGAAACACCTTATTTTCATTTACGGTGAATCTCATGTTAAATATTTGTCCACCAGGTGGCATCCTAGGAGATATGGGGACTTTAGTGAAACCTCTCACTTTAAAACGTATCTAAATGTGTTAAAATGATAACAATATTCAAGTACCTCATCAATCACAGGGTCAACCTTGAAGCCTTTGGTACAATATAGATAATAAATATATAATTTCCTTTTCTATATCAGTGTGAACAAGCAAGGATTGTAAAAATACCCATTTTGTGGTAATTAGAATTATACATATTCACACCGCTGTCAGAGTTGCTTTGTAACAATCCTAGAGTACCCTTTGCTCATGGATTATGCTTGCATATTACTGTGAGGCATTCAATTATGTCTCTTATGGCCTAATATTCACAGGCCTGAAATTAAGTTGATTTTATGAAATATACCAATGAATCAAGAAAACATGAGAATCATCAATGAATAGCAGAGAATCATCATATAATAATGATCAATCACTGTTAAATGACAATGGGAAAGCTCAGTAAAATTTACGGGGATTAGGAAAATATAGTGACCGTTAAAAAAACGATGAAAGCTTGGCATTAATTGATGCCAGTGAATCACCGTAATTTCACGGGATATTTCTAAGCGTGTGGGTATAAGGAGCACTGATGTAAGGCCAAATAAAAGAAAAAGGGTGTTTCAGGCAACCCGACACTAGCTCCAAAACAGAGTTGACCCTAGCATTTTTCTCCCTATTTTTTGTAATTTCTTTGTTTTGATTTTCATGTTTGATTTTAGTATAACTTTTATCTTCCTGATTTCGGTGGCCTAGATAATTGTCAAATTTCAGGAAATTGCTTTTTAACAGGTATATCCAACAATTTCGGGGTAGTTACTTGAGGAATCAGTGACTCATCTCATGAATTGATGTGGCAAATTGGCGGCTTATCCTTGCACTTTCATCATTAAAAAATAATTACCGGTAAGAAAAAAGAAATCCCAACCCACCTACGGCCAAAAATAATAAATGTTGGTTTTCGGTAACATGGTCTTACAAGCTAGGCCCGGCCAGCCGATTTTAATTTCTTTTAAATCTTTTTTTTTTTGCTTTCCACTTTTTTAGGGCCCGGTGTTAGAGTTTTTGCCATAAAATCCTTAATAATTGTCCGATTTACAAACAAAAAAACAACAACCGGCAAATAGCAAAATTTTCCAGAAATAAAAAAAAATTGGATAACCCGGCACTGTTTTGCTAGACCTGGTCTGATGACTGGTAACAAACTTTTTTTTTTGCCCACCCTAATTTTTGGACCATGTTGCCTGAAGCGCACCTTTAAAGGCACTTACTGTTATAAGGAGCACGTTTCCGTGGTTCCGATCTTAAATTCTCCATGTATGGCCATGTATATATCAGTGTTACATGTGTATATCGAGCTCTACCTATATATAAGAAGCAAATTTCTTTATCTCGAGGCCCTTATAACAAGATTTTACTTTATCTAAAAAACACACCCCTTTTCCGATCGGACTCCATTAAATATCAGGTTTCCTATCCCTGTATGTTTGCCAACAGTGGCGACTTTACTTAAAGTATGTGAGTCAACACAAGATATATGCCTGTAGCATGGTGTAAATGCAATATGTAACAGCTATGACATAGTAAAGTATTAGTAGACATCCAAGTGTTGGATGCACAGGGCTTGTACCATTCCATTATATATTCAAGAGGCCTCTTCAAAAATCGCGTAAATGTATTAAGATGATATACATGTATATCTTTCTAATACTTTTAATATCATATTTGCCTGATGTCCATGGTGCCATGTTTTTTTCACTTATTTCATTGTATATTTTTTATTAGTTCACAAGATCCTCATCGTTAAACTCAATCACAATAATTGGTCAGCCAGCTCTCGTGGATAAATATAGATGTCACATATAGTTTTACAATAATAACTACACGCTTTGGTGTGGAATAAAAAGGTACATTACTCTCATCGTCATGGTCGTCGTTATCTATTTAATTTAATCTAATGATACTGCCCACGTTCTATCTTGGCGTGGCTATGAGTAATAAAGAACGACAAAATACAAGACGCTGAAATCTTGCTCCTACTAGGGGCACATCCCTAAGTACGCTAGAGCTGTGGACAATGTAGTGTTACCCCGCGCCTACTACATGTCAGCTACATGACAAGGCCACTCAAAAAATAAACTGGTTTCTCATCACCGTGCGCATCATGAAAATCGTGATTTTGGGGGGATAACTAGTAGGCTTCGGTCTAGAGTGGATGAACGGAGTGAGATAGAGACAACACGTGATGGCTGATAAAGCGGGTTTTTCCTACCGCCTATTAAATTTTATTTATAAGCCAACAAAATAAATTGAAACAAAAGAAAAAGTCAGTGTGCTGCTAGTGAGGTCCTCTGCCAATGTGACCGGAGGGCAGCCGGTCACCACTCAGGTGGGAGGGAGGGGGTCGACTCCCACCTGGTGAGTGCAGTAGTAGACGTGCACAAGTCATACAGCCCAGTTATAATGCACACACCCGTGTGTGCTACCATAACTAGTAGGCTTCGGTCTAGAGTGGATGAACGGAGTGAGATAGAGACAACACGTGATGGCTGATAAAGCGGGTTTTTCCTACCGCCAGCCACCCAGACCGAAGGCGAGAGTTCTTTAAAGAAAACGAGATAAGCATGATGCAACATATTTGTCTTTGAATTGACGAGTCTTCTTATCCGAGCTCAAGTACAACAGCACTGAGAGTGACTTCCAGTCACCGTAGATTCTGATGTCATGAAGAGGTAGGCCTATCCTGCTGAGGAAGGTGGCGCTTCCTCTCCTGAGACTGTGTGTCCCAAAGTGCCCATGAACACCAGCCAAGACACAAGTAGATCTCAGCTTGTTCAGGTACCACTGATAGGATGGAGCGCTAGAAGATCCTGGGGCACAGAGGAGAGCACTAGTCGAGGGGTAAGTCCTGGTGTACCTCCTGACCCATTTTACAGGACACAGAGGGGAGGAAGACTTGACTACCGGAATGGTGACCTCTCTCTCCTTGAATTGGATAGTTTTGGAGGACCTGATGGTAAGGTCCAATCCATAACTGGTGAAGCACACATCTGCCTCTTGAAGCGTGTGAGGAGACTTTGTAACATGACCTTTCCTCAAGAGACACCTAAAACTAAGTGTGATTAAGCACCAAAATAGCAAGTCCCAGGGGTCCTTCAGATGCAACACGGAGTACATCTTAAGAAGGTCGTCGGGCATAAGTGGGTCCATCTGACACACAGAGTCTCCTAGTAACCTGCGTGCACCTAGCATAGTGCATCTGATCATGAAGGAACCTTTGGCCAAGCATTCAACTCCAAACCATTGATGGAGAATCCAGACAGCACTAATATAGTTGGTTATACTTGAATACTTGAAAGTGAATGTCAGAAACGAGATGTACAAGCATATAACTTCTACTGATGCCGGTACTGGGGTGAAGTCTTGTTGTTCACAGAAGATTAGGTACTTTTTCCATTGACTTTTCCTGGTTCTCCAGGTGGCGTCCGCCCAGCATGAGTTTTTTAGATCCGACCATCTTGCATTGAGAGTGGACCCTGGAAGCACAACACAAAGAGAAGGCTGAGTGCAGTGCGGCACAATTATTTATATGTTTCAGTACCGGTAGTCGAGATAAGGAATCTGCCAGGGAGTTCTCAGCAGATGAGATCCTTTTTGGAATAATATAGATGTTGAGAAATACACATCTCCAGAAAATCTCCCGGATCCAGTGCATACAATTAATATTCTTTGATCTCCCTGAGGCCAACATGGCCTCCACTTGTGTATTGTCTGTGAATACTATTAGTGACATATCCCGGTACACATTCCCCCAATGAATCAATGCACTTAGAACTGGCCAGAGTTCCTCTACATTAATATGATCATCAAACATGGAGCCCTCCACTGGATGGGGAACATTGTGAGGGCAGATAGCTAAGGCACTGTGAGACGTGTTAGAGGAGGACTGGCCCTCGCTATCCTCCTCTTTCTGCCACATACCGTATAACACGTCTGATTCTGATGCCACTCCAAAACCCGTATCAGAAGAGTCAGTGTAGATCTCAGCTGTGTTTGTATGTGGTATAAGTACCCTAGCTCGTCCGTTAAACCAATTGAGAAAGCTTTGCCACCAACGTAAATCGTCTTTATATATTGACGACAGCGACAGTCTTCTTTTGCCAGAGGTAGCTTTCAGGAGGTTAAACAGTCTGCGAGTGAAGGTTCTGCCACCTTTGACCACTGACGAACAGTGTGAGAGAAGGCCAGTCACACATTCCAGATCCTTCCTAGAGCACCATGTCCTGCCAACTAACCCAGACACCGCCTTTTGTGCCCTTTTTAGTTTTTCCATGGGCAGCCTTAGCTCCATTTCTTGTAGGTCTATTTCAATTCCTAAGTATTTCACCACGTGAGATGGGCTGGACGCCTTCTTCCAGTTCAAATTGAAGCCCATATGACGCAGAACATTCAGTAACAAGGTCTGGTTTTTCTGACAAATTACAAAGGTGTCCCCATACACATAGAAGTCGTCCAAGTAATTTATAACAGATACATTGAACCTGTACAGGTAACGCCTTACAAAATCTGTCACGCCATTGAAAATACCGCACGCGCTGCGGATGCCAAAACACATGCAGTTATCCATGTACCATTTTTCACCATCTCCACAGTCCCATCTGAAACCACAGAATTGCCTATTTGAGGGATGTATATTGATACTCCTATAGGCTGCACTTATGTCTACAACTGCTCCTAGGCCGCCTTGTCTTGATATAGATACGGCATCTTCAACCGTCGAGTAAGAGAACTTGCGTGTAGTGGACTGCATGTAGTCATTAATACTACTATGTGGCCTGGAGCAGTCTGTGATACACCTAACCTTCCCGTCAGCCCGCCTGATGGCTCCCAGGGAATGTACACATGTAGGCGCTGAATCGACCAGGGTGACTTTATGACACCCTATTTCCTCCAGTACTGTAGATGTCAGATCATCTGCGGCATCAACAACACTACCGTAATTAACACAAGTGTACTTCAGATTGCAGTCTTTGTCCAATATATTGAAACCCTGACAGATACCGGTAAGAATAAACAAATCCTCTTTGGACGGTGAGTAGTCCTGACTGCACATAGCACAGCAACGACAGGGTTTCAGTTGAGTCGGCACTCCGTTCAAAATGTAAACACAACCGCAGGTGCCATCATAACATTGGCGAAATAGCGGCATATGCCTTCTTGACGCAACTTCTACACACATTACATAATCAGGGGACGTCCTATATGTCTTACAAGCCTTGATTGAGCACATCGACACGAAGCTAACACGGTAATCAACGTCAACTTCATCGGGACTGACTGGAAGCGTCAGGAATGTTGTGTGTGCGTCGCCATTTTGAATCCCGTCATGCTCCACACCGAAGGTGCCGGAAGTAGCCCCGGACTCTACCGAGTCGGGAACGGAGATTAACGAGGCGCCATTTCCCCGAATTTTATTACAATTACCACTCGTAATAGGGGTTAAATGATCATAATGACTCATATTGTCCGTATCAAGCTTATTTACATTCGCCGGAGAAAAAGTTGCAACCTCATTCGAAGTGCCGTCGACGCTCGGAGAAGATCAGCATTCCTCGGAACCAAGATGGCGGCTATTGACAAGTTGAGGCGCATTTGCAGGCTGTGGAGAATCAAAACAATCAATTAATGATGAAATGCCTGTACTTGGACATGGATGATTAAGCACGTGGGATATGGACGACTCCGCCTTGTCAATCATGACTAATGATGGCCCGGTACTAGCCCCGGGTGGCGCAGATACAGCCGTAACGGGGGGCGAGTCGTCAGCCGGTCCCGTCAACACACTGCCACCTGGTACAAGACTCTAGCTCGGCCTTGTAGTGGCCGAAGGGTGGCCCGTCACAGAATAGCACGATCCAATTGTATGCCCTGGTTTGAAACAGTATGAACACACATGAGGGAACCTGCATGGGGAAAATGAGCAGCCGGCCCCATTGTATTTCATACAATACATTGACTCGGTCTCAACCTGAGTACCCCTGGAACTATTCTGACGACCCTGACCGGTGCCTGGACTCTGACTGTATCCTGACCGGTTCTGATTGTATCCCGATCTGTTACCTTGGCGATTCCCTTGTTGTGCTCCCTGATTCTGGTTCTGGCTCCTCCTGACAGCTCGGGTATTGTCTGCCCCCAGGTAACGTACACACAACTCTTGATCGCCAGCAGTGAAAGCAGAAGCGCCTTGCTTGTTTGCTTTCTTCCTGACCCCTTCATCATACTTGACTAAGCCTCCAGTAGTATACGACCTGGTAGAAGCCTTCTCTCCCAAGAACACGTTGTGCCTCAGCATACCACCCACATCATGACCCCTCTCATACATTTTCAAAGCCAGTTTGGAGGAGGTAGTCCATAGCCCCTCTACAGTCATGGGTTTGTCTCGATCCTCCCTGGGCACAAAATGACGAACACCAAACTTACGTTTTTTATGCTTTTTCTTAGAATGTCTATCCCTGCTGCCGCTGCTGCTGGATGACGACGATGAAGTGGATGCTGACGTCTGCCTGTGATGACTCCTGTGGCGTCTGGGGGATCTGTGGGAGTGCCTGGACCTAGTGTACTCCTCCTCGGACGAGGAAGGCTCCTGGATATGGCCCTTACGACCAGACCTCCTCCTGCGCGGGGTGGTGACACGTCGACGCACTGGCTCCTGTTCTGTGGCTGAGTCCCTGTAAAACCCATCCTCAGAGGCTGAAGCACTATTCACAGGCTGACGGGAACTATGCTTGTGTTTGTGCCTTGCTGACGGATGTGACAGCAGGGGAGCCGACACTGTTTTCGGCCGCCCTCCCCCCGGAACCCCGCTGACACCAGGTTGGGGCACCATGAAGACCGTTGACTTGACATGTACATGTTTTTGATACATGTATTGTACCAATATTACTATACGGTTGTGAGGTATGGGGTTTTTCAGACCTGCGTGAAATTGAAAGAGTCCAGAGCTATTTCTGTAAATTTGTCCTAAAGCTGAATGCACGCACAGCAAATTGCATGGCATTGGGAGAACTGGGACGACTTAAGTTAGGCTGTATTGTCAAACAAAGGATGATCAGTTTCTGGCATAGAATTGTTGCTGGCAAAACAAGTAAGATATCCCACATCATATATAAAATTGTGCAGGAAAGACAAAGGAATGATGGCTTTCAGTCGCAGTGGCTGACACATGTACAGGATAGTCTTAACCAGAGTGGGCTTGGCAATGTATTTGGTGACGAGGCTATAACTACTTCGCACAGCTTCATAAAAGCCACAGTGAAAAGAAGGCTCACAGACATAGAACACCAGGATTGGCACAGTACTGTTATGGATTCTGGCCACTGTTATAAATACAGAATCTTTAAAAATGAGCTAAATCTTGACACATATATAGTCAATCTTAATGCCAAAAATAGAACATACCTAAGCAGATTCAGGTGCGGGAACCACAGTCTCCCCATTGTAACGGGAAGGTATACCAGAGTTGAGCATTCGGAGAGAAAGTGCCCTTTGTGTAAGAGTGGTGACGTAGGAGATGAATTTCATTACATCTTTCACTGCAGCGCCTTCGATCATGACCGATCAATCCTCCTCGCCAACAATATACCATCCCGCCCAAGCACTGTAACCATGGCAAATCTCTTTAATAACAAAGACCCCATTGTCCTAAGTAACCTATCAAAATTTTGTGCTACAGTTATGGAAAAATTTAAACCCACAAAAAGGATACCACTTGCAAAAAAGGACAGGTCTAAGATAAAAAGATCTAAGCATAAGAAGATTGCACTAAATTAAAGCTCTGCCAATCCTGGTTAATTAATAAATTAATAAGAGTGGTGCTATTATCTCTTAATTATTATCTCTTTGTTTTCATTGTATCACACTGTCTTTGCATCCTTACTAGTCAACCTGGTGCTCATTGGTGCTGAAAAAGACAGAGAATCTCTATATATTTATTGGTGCTGCCAGATGTACCTGGCCTATACTACCTGATCAGAAGATGGAATGTTGTATAGCTAATAACTTGCCAGTTCCATTAATTTTACCTAGTCAAATATAGAGTTCGCAGACTATTAGTGTCTATCATGTAGATCTACGCAGAACATAGAGTGTATTGTAAACCTCATAACTTTGTACCATAACTTTGTACATCAGTGATGCCATTGTAACTATCGGCTGAATCTGATTTTCTCCCTTATTTTCTTTCCTTTACCTCTCATGAGGATGTGAATAAACAAAAATTGAAATTGAATTGACAGTAGACTTGCCCTTCACCTTTGATGGGTCGCCGCCAGATTTGCTTTTGGCGGCCGGTTGCTGAATCTCCTCCTCCAGACAGCCTTCGTCCTCCTGCACATCCAACTTGACGCCCTTCTGAAGAACTTTACACAGAAGGACTTCAATCTTCCCCATCCTGTCGTCAGCTTTGGTGAGTTTGTCGTTAAAAGTCTTCATATTCTTTAAGAACTTGCCAAACTCCACCTCAGCTTCCTGGGAGCTTGGACCTCCGACGAACTCCGCCTCTGACTCCGTCGGAGAATCTGTGGGAATCTGTGGTTGAGGGGGGACAGGTTTGGGAATCGGCGTCACTTTGCCCTTGGACGGCCGCTTTCCCCTGCCCTTCGGGGTCCTGCCACGAGGCACCTCGATGTCGTCATGCTCTCCCTCCACCTCAGAGTCTTCTGTAAAAATCGGCTGACGAGCACACTTTTTTCCTGTAGGAGCTTGGTGACTGCTCCTGCAGGTAGCACAATACCTTGTCTGCTTGCCCATAATGTGATAGCACCGCCAATATGTACCACAAAGCGGGCACGCCAAGCCAAAGGCACGCCAAAGAAAAAGTCAGTGTGCTGCTAGTGAGGTCCTCTGCCAATGTGACCGGAGGGCAGCCGGTCACCACTCAGGTGGGAGGGAGGGGGTCGACTCCCACCTGGTGAGTGCAGTAGTAGACGTGCACAAGTCATACAGCCCAGTTATAATGCACACACCCGTGTGTGCTACCGGAAAATTAAATTAAAAAGAAAGAGATTTCAATGAAAAATATTAAAAAGAAATGGCCAAATATCGGCATATCTGGTATCAAATCAAAGCCTAGACTATCCGTAATGCAATGAGCTAGGAATAACTTACAATATAACACCTTTTGTGGATTACTAAACTCTTAACTACTAAATATTGAAAGTCATTCCTGTAATGTCTCAATTTTCCTTTACATTTTACCCCTCTGACAGTAAAAAAAATAGAAGATAAAATTTTAAAAAAAGCCCTCATTCTATTTTTCACTGCCGGGTGATGAGAAACAACTTTTATTGGCCTAATGCAAAAGTTCAAAATCAGATTGCAAAGACTGAAAAGGGACATCTACGAGACATAAGAAGAAAGAAGATACAGGAGAAAAGAAACCTAGAACGACCTATATACAGCTCCTGATACTTCACACTCGGTTGGCCATTATGTATAAGTTTATAAAGTGCTTTGAAGTGAATCAGAGCTGACTATATGTAACAGTGAACCGTTGTGATTCACAATTGGAAATGTGTATTTATAACTATCTGGACTGAATATATTATATATGGATGCGGATAATCGGGAGACTCTATGGCAAGTCTATTATTTTCTATCGGATTAATCCTATTTGATGTTAGCTTTATTTTTTTATTGAAAAACGTATGATGTATACTGAGTACTACTGAGATTATTTAGCCAAAATATAAATATTACTATACAACCACATGCCACCTTTAACACATAAATGTGCCATCATTAACACATGCTCACCCTGTACTGTATACACTTACTTAGGCCAAAAAAAAAAAAGGTGTGTTTCAGGTTACCCGACCCTACCTAGCAAAACAGGGCCGACCCTAGAAATCTTTATCCAATTTCGAAAAAATATGTATATTTTAAGTAATTTTGGGGCTATTTCAGAGTCAATTTGATGGTCTACGAGTCGACCAGTGTTGGCGAGTCAGCGCTGAAGTTTGCGAGTCAGTTTTTGGGTACTTTTCATGAGATATGGGATCAATCTGTCTTTATAAAACAATTTTGGGGCCATTTGAGAGTCAATTTGATAGCCCACGAGTCAACGCCGTTGTCAAAGAGTCAGCGCTGAAGTTTGCAAGTCAGATTTTGGGTACTTTCCAGGCCAAAGTTAAAAAAAGAAAAATTAGAAAAAAAAAAAAATCCGACCTGCCCTACCTAGATTTTCAGACTATGTAACCTGAAACACACCTTTTTTTTGGCCTTATTATGTGATTGTATCTTTGAATTTTTGATATTATTTCACTTTTTCTTTCTCAAACATCACCCATCATGTTCTTGAATAAAATCGTTTGTCAGCTCGTCTTTTGCAGGAAGCAGACTTCAAGATGACTATTTCCACTGTGCAGATTCTAGGCAAGGATGGATAAAATAAAACAAAAATAAAAAATAAAACAAAACTATGAAATAAAACTTTAGTTTTTAAGGTAATATTAGCTTCCTAGTAGAATAGATGTGTCCTACCGTAAATTCCCGCGTATAACCCGCGGGTTATACGCGAACCAAACCTATAGTGCGGGTTATACAATATTCTCAAAGTCTAGGTGCGGGTAATACGAGGGTTTTTGAAACTATAGAACAGAACTAAAATCGCAATTTTCAGACCATAGTTGCGGGTTATAGACTTCTCCCAAAGTCGGGGTGCGGGTTATGCGCGAGGTGCGGGTTATACGCGGGAAATTACGGTAATTCCCATATTAGATCAAGTTGGCACTGCTTGCACTGAACGGTGAGAACACAGGAGATAAAATAGGATCATTTCTTTTTAATAATTGTCAAATATGAAATACTTGTTGTTATCTGCGCTGCCAGACAATTCGAAAAGTCTATCGACCATTTGAGCCAGGAGCTCTGAATTAACTATCACCGCAAACTGTGGAATAAGACCTAGGCACCTTGGGCTTATATTCCAATATTTAGCTATTTGATCAACCGTCAAGTATGGCCTGAAAGGTTAATTATTTCAATAAATATCTCATTTTAATAATTTCAACTCTATTTATAATCGCTCTGTCATAGTAGAATAGACCCCCTCCCTCCCTCCTCCCCCCTCCCACGAGGGGGCCCATCTGCGGTAACCAGAATTAGGTCAGCGCGCGGGAGCCGAACGCTGCTCCAACGCTGGCCGAACGCTGGCCGAACGCTGCTGCTGCTGCCTAGAATTGTTCCGAGAAATCAATAGTCTCGCCCGATCTCGCACAGCCCGCGAGAGCAGGGAGGCTGTATTGGATATTCAAGATGGCAGTAGTCGGAATCGGAGTAACCTAAAATTGGATTCGCGGACAGAAAGCAATACTGCTATATAGGAACAAAATAGGGAAATCTAGAGGTGAGTTCCACGTCTGTGTGACCTACATTAATCCCTGTTATCAATGAGAAAGTCTTACTTCGAGTCAGTGGGCTTTAAATGGTCTGGTTTCAGCGTTAAAGGGAGAGGGGAGGCTGCGACCAGTGAGTGAATGGGGGGAGGGGCAGTCGTCGATGCAGCTCGTATGTAAACACAAGATGCTAAACGGCGTTTTACGTCGAGGAGGGACTCTGTGAGTGAAATACAGCCAGCACGGAGGCCGAGGCGGCCTATGTGGATGTAGTAAACATGTAGTGAATGGGCTCACTACTAACAGTACACAGGGGTAGGGTAGGGTGGGCCGTACGCCGGGGAGCAGGACCACAGGTGCCCGCTCACCCCGGCCCCTCACCCCATCAGGCCCCGGGGGGATCCCCAACCAAGGCCGCCTCCCCCAAATGGTTGTGATCGCTTTTGTATCGTTAAATTAATTGTTCCAATTTATGCCCATCTAATGAATAAAAGGTCAACTCTAATATGCTGTACTGGCTCGATCACATGTGTACATGTTACATTCTAGTCATGTTGCCCTTTATTTCAGCAGTGTTGGATTTAGAAACACATTATGCTACCTATAAATATTACAATATTCTTGATCTTGTGTTGATATTTGCCAATGGGCAATAATATAACATTGCCAATAGCATATTGGCCTAATGGATTAGGGTTCTAGCATCCCCATAGCGTCTATGTTTAGGTTCTAGATCGATTGTTTTGAACATAACATGCCATGATAGATCGATGTTGCCGACCTGGTGCTATGAATCAGTATGATGAATACGGGTGAGTTATAGAGGGGGCGTGACCCTGGGGAGGTGGGAGGGAAAGGGGAGGGGGGGGGGGGTGCCCTGTGGTTAGTGTATGTATGGACATAGAGCTTGGAAGCACGTGAACAGGCTTGTACTTAACCTCAAAATATAGGTGCTCTAACCCTTTAATGGCCCTAGACCTTTAAATTCGACACGGCGACATGGACCTTTTTTGGCCCTAGTGACATGGGAAATGGGGAGAAAATAGATAGTGCCATGGGACATGGGGAATTTCTTAAGATCGATATGGCGACATGGGGAATTTCTTAAGATCGACATGGGACATGCCCCATCAAGGGCCCCCCTTAAGGATGCACGTTGCTAAAAGATGACGTTTGTCGTCATGATGCACCAATGCAGCCCCGGCTAGTAACTCGCTGATAAATCCACTGGTGCGTTACTCACCAGGGCGGTATTCATGCATCCTGTCGTCCTCTAAGGGTTGTTTAATGGGGTATGCCCTTTGTTGTCATGATGCACGCATGTAACCCTTGCAAATCTACTAACCAGTGCTGCATTCATGCATGCGGGGAATATATAATATATATATTATATATATATATATATATATATATATATATATATATATATATATATATAAATATATATATATATATATACACACATATATATATATATATATATATATATATACATATATATATATATATATGGCTGTGTCTCACGACCTTGGGCCAATGTTTTTGTCTCTGACCGGGTGCCGTCTCTGACCGGGTGCCGTCTCTGACCGGGTGCCGTCTCTGACCGGCTTGGCTTGATAAGGTCAAAATACCAACAGCAGGAGGCTAATTGTAATTATAATTATAATTATATAACAAGCGCAATAACTTTTTTACAAATCCTTATATACATGAGTATAATTCTTTTTAAAACACCTTTTTTCTGACACCTGGTCAGAGACGGCACCTGGTCAGAGACGGCACCCGGTCAGAGACGGCACCCGATCAGAGACAAAAACATTGGCTCAAGGTCGTGAGACACAGCCATATATATATATATATATACTCCGGTATATATATATATATATATATATATATATATATATATATATATATATATATATATATATATATATGCATATGGGTGCCTACTATTGGAACAATATTAATTGACATGAGGGTTACACTTGAGTTTAAGCCTGGAATATAATCCTTTGTAAATGCTCTACTTAACACGATTCACGCGTATTGATAACCATGACATGTTACGTAGGGTGTGCAGCACAATATAGGGGTCGATAATGTGATGATAGGGGTATCTTGTTGAGCTGTTTAGACCCTCAGCTCCTTATTTCCCCCCTTTATGCAACCCAATATGAAGTAACCCGTATATATATATATATATATATATATATATATATATATATATATATATATATATATATATATATATATATTTATTATACGATATGGGCGCACACTGACCATTTTAGGTGATATTCGCGTTCTGATATTCCTGCATACCCCACACTTGGGAGGGTGAAATCGTTCTGATATTCAGGATATCAGAACGATTCTGAATTCCCCATTCAGAATCGTTCTGATATCCAGAATATCAGAACGATTCTGAATGGGAATCGGCAGCCATAAAATCCGAGGTTCTATGGAGACTCGAACACGCTACATCAAGACTTGAAGTCCGATGTGCTAACCACCACGCCGTGAAGGCGCTGGTAGAGGTGGGTGGCGAAACAAGGAGTCTACAGGCGGATTTCCAGCCCTGTAGGACCATTATTTACCGAGTTACAGAAGAAAAGGCATTTTTTGGTCTAGTTTCTTTGAAAATCCAAATTTTTTTCTAATTTCTTTTTTACTATAAAGGTAGAAGTTGGACTTTACTTAGCCTTTCGTTAAAATAATTCTAGGGACTTTTTTTCACATAGAAATAGGCATTTTGAAAAAGATTCGTTTCCACCCAGGATCGATCCGGGTACCCTTGGTGTGTGAGGCGGCGACGCTAGCTGCCATGCCTATCCGGCTGTGGTGAATGCGGAGGGAAACGCTGGTTAGTATATAACATAGCCCCAAGCTGGCCCCCCTCACAAATTCTATGTTGAACTCAGTGTTGGAGATTGAGGATATGACGTCACCCCGCAGGGAGCAGCTAGTTTTTAAAGCAGCAGGTCGCGCGGCGTAAGTACAATCCTATACGTTAGCACTGAGAGTATGTTGGGTTTGAAATAATGAGCGATCCCCTCACCTCCCCTACTGAAGAGTTCCACAACATGGCGCTACTGCTGTACGAGTGATATTCAGTCAATAATCATTCAAAATGGCCAAATTAGGACGTTTTAAAGGTAAATAAGGACATATGAATCGAAATATCGTATAATAAACCTAATAATATATGGATATCCCCGAACTTAGGGTGTGTATTCATGAATAACCAACCTCGGTGCTACGCACCTCGGTTCGTTATTCAAGTATACACACCCTGCGTTCGGGGATATCCATACATTATTGGTTAAATATATATATATATATATACATACTGGACTGTTTGTGTGGTATGTCCTACTAGTAAAGGTGCCTGGGTACATATAAAAAAAGGTATTACTATGCTATAGCCTTATATTAAAGGTAATTGATTCAAAGTCTTGCTACCATTTCTAAGCAGTCTCAGTTTTTGCTTCCACCTAGAATACTCTAATTGGCCTGTAGACAAAAAAAGGATTCCTCAGGTTGATTATTATAGGTGACTGTTTTCGTCCGGTAACCCGACTCTACTTAGCAAAATAGGGCCGACCCTTATTCATTTTAGGGGATAATTTCCTAAATTCTATCATTTTTTTATGTAATTTTGGTCAAAGTCCTAAAGCAGTCCTGAAGAAAAAAAGAGAAAAAAGAGCCGGAAAGGACACACTTCTTCCTTTTGCGCAATGGAGATGTTCTGATGTCAATATAAAGGGGTAATATGGTATGGCAGTTGGCCCAACACATAATGACTCCAATATACCGCCTCAGTATACAGGCCTAGTACAACAATAGAGTCACAATACACGACAGGGTACATGATTGTTATCAAGGTATGCGGAGGAGAAAGGGACAGAGGGGGTTCCCCACCTGAGGATTACTGGGACTATGTCGGGGGGGGGGGGGGGGGTATGGAACACGACATTGTGTTTGCTCATACAACAAGTATGTGCATGCAGACATGCATTTCCTGCATGTGGTACCATATGCAGCATCAATATGCCCAAGGTAAAGGAATGATATACACTGAAACCCCAGGCTTATATAAAGGCACTCACTACAGAGCAGTGTTGCCGAAAACTTTTCAAGTACACAGGCCAATGTGGCCTGTGTCGGGTTATCTTACACAGGCCATTTGCCTTCTACACAGGCTGCAATGAGCCATATAGATCGATGTCTTATAGCACATTTCATACTATTTTCTTTAAATGAATACAAATTGTAATAGTTCTTTAAAATGCTATTAAAAATGCTTAAATTTACTTTGAAAAAATATGTATAACAGTTGCATGGACCTAGCTCAGCTTCTAATAGGAATATTTGAAAAATTCTTTCACTGTTGGAAAGCTAATATCATGGCCGGCCATTTTGACCGGTGCACAAGAGCCTTACATCGGCCATTTAGATTCTACATCAGCAAAAGCCGATGTGCCGATGTCATTTCGGCAACACTGACAGAGGACTTGGGTGATCATGCCCGATTGAGCAGAGTATTAATAAAGTAAGGGGATCATTTTGAGGACACCAGCACCAATTGGTGGCGTTTGTCTGACCTAGTACACTGCACTGTGGGAATGCCTTAGCATATCGCAAATAGGGTCGTAGTGGCGTGAAACACACTCTCCCAGCAGATGTTAGGTCTGTTGTTTCCTACAGTTGAATACAGAGAGTAGGGTGGAGAGTGAGCAGACGAAATGCACTCTTGGGTAGCCTCCCGATTTCCCTGTTGTTGTTTAATGATTTTGCCACAAGGGGGACCTACTATACAATAATGTAACTTATAGCCCCTGCATTAGGTGATCCAGGTAATAGTGGTCATATATGTTTACAACTTGGAAGATATATGAAGACAATTTTCATAGTGATCTGAAAAAGGATTAGGTCAGAATGCTGTTATGTAATGGGCATATTCCGATCATATCGTGGTGTAGTAATGTAACATTTGTCTTGGTTAGGGGGTAGCTTAATAACAGGGTACATACGGGAGTTCAAATGATATCTATCCGACAACCTAGAACTGGACTATTAAAGAACCATGAACAACAGGACGGCGGGGCTTCAGTCTGTTCCTCCCTATACCCCGCGGCACAGGACCCCGCCTCTGGCCGATTAACCCTTTAGGTGCCGCATAGTGCTTTAATATGCTCTGTATACCTTTGTCGGCATGAATACGTCCCGGCGAATTCCCTCACCAGGGCTGCATTCATTCATAATAATCGGAACTTTTGGGAGTGTATCAACCCTGTAGGGTCAGCATGATGCGTCAATGCGGCCATGCTTATTAGACTCAGATGCATCACTTTGACAAAGGACATAGCACCTTAAAGCACTGTGCGGTCCTTAAAGGGTTGAGTACCGGTAGTGTTGTATGCCTGTAGGGTCTTGTGCCCTGTACACCACGTGGTGGTGGGGGGGGGGGGGGGTGGATGGCTGCTACTGCGGAGATCAATGCTGTGTCTATTACCAAGTTGGCCCCCATCCTAAAGGAGGCAGTCCATAAAGGCTGTAAAGATGTTGTGTTCAAGTAACCCGACCACTCCCTACTCTTTTTGACCTACGCTAGAGTTTTTCTGGCATTTTTGAAAAATAGTTCTTCATAAGGATACAAATTACGATGAATTACCTTTAAAATGAATTATCTTTAAGAACCTTTGTAATGTTCAATCACCGTTAAGTGTAAAAAAGACACAAAACATACATCGTAAGAGGAAGTTATGAATTACAATAACAAGTACCTCTCCTATTTCTTTTAGTTATGTCACATGAACACCGTTTTTCTCTCTTGGCCTGAGACCATTTCTCAGATCACCATTTCTCTGCCTTCAACACCCTGGCTACCCCAGGGAGGTAGGGCTAAAAAAGAGGTTTGTTTCAGGTAACATGGGCAGAACATGTAGGGTCGGTAGGCCTGATTTTTCTTTTTTTTCTCTTTACTTAAAAAAATATATATGAAAGTACTGGCCAGCCTCTCCGAAGACCCTAAAATTGACCAAAAAAGGGTAAAAAATACGGATTTTTTTTTCAAAACCGCCAACTACAGTAAGCTATAGCCAGTAACCCTCAGTTAACCCTTGGTCAAATACCCCCTCCTCAGACTACAACAGGACTTGATTTTTTGATTACATATTTCTATAGTGACAGTGATTCATTCACCCTTCTTCCACTAACGTACATATAGATATATTTATCAGCACGTCCTCGTTTTAGAAACTGAAACACAAGTTAACCATACTGACATGTCCCAATCCCAATCATAGACCCTAAACCTAAGGTAAAATAGATCTTTATATATACGGCAAACCGCACTGTAAATAGTTTGTGCAGGTGTACAATAGAATATACGGTAGATCTACAGTAGAATTTATTATAGAATGGATTTAACGATGTATTGGATGGATTTATGGATAGACTGTACACCTACAGTAGAATCTACTCTACATCTACAGAAATGACAACCAACTTTTTACAGGGTGTTACGTTTTGCCATGCACCTCTCACGACTCACGAGCTACTCGTACCTAGGCTGTATGGATACCCGCCGTATGGATATCCAATCAAATAACGATACAATAATGTACAACAATGAAATGACTGAGTCATCATGATACATGTAGTAAACACGATGTAAACAAATGGATTAATCACAATGCGCCCATATTATGTCTGGTAAGGGTAGCAGATAACAACAATGGCTAAATCGTACTCATACCACAGCTGTCCCTGTCAGATGCCCCCCCCCCGCCCCCAGTGTTATCCATAAAGTACGCCACACGGGGGGGGGGGGTCGTTGGTCCCCAGTGGTAGAGGTATGGAGAAAAGCATAACAAAGGGATGGGGGAGGGGGGTCTTGAAAATTTCCAGAATTTGCGTCGCATACTTCATGAATGACCTATACGTATGGGCATGAATGTTTTTGGTCTGGGGAGTCGAAAAGTTTGGTTTATTATTATAGCCATATAGAACGGTCAATAGAGGGGTCCCCCCCCCCTCAGGTCAGAAAGTCGCCGAAATTAAGTTCCAAGGTCACAAAGTCGCTTGTTTAGACCATTTTTACTGTATCGAAATTTGTCAAAAAGTCGCCACATTGCTTTAAATTATGGTACCAGGTCGCTAGGTCGCCTGGAAAATGGTGCAGGTCGCCAGGTCGCTTTTGACCCCACTGGAGCCACACAAAGGGATATGGTGTCTTAAAGCAGCATGCGACCCTTAAAGGTTTAAAGTATTGAGTCAATTTGACTGTATGTAGATACCACCCCCCGTGTATTACCCGCCTGTGGGCTGCTCCTGGGGTCCGTTCCCTACTGGCCGCCAGCTGCTATCACCCCCGGCCATCCCTACATAGAGGTACTACGTCTATACAACACGGTGTCAGTTGGTATCGTGCTAACGATGTACCACGTTATATCAGAAGGGTTGTGCTCAGGTACCCCCAGGGACCCTATTTCTTTTTGGAAGGCATTTTTGTGTTTTTCCATCAAAGAAAAAAACCCTTTTCACTGAATTTCTTTTACTGAAATTATACGAAAAAAGGAGGAATTTTAAACATAAACCTTATTTTGTGGTTGGCCTAATCAACAATATCCTAATCAATTTTCAATAACAGTGGCAGGAAGGGGGGGGGGCAAAATCATTTCGATACGCACGTGTGAAAATCCACCAACCGCCCCGTCCCTAATCATAAATAATAACATGTTTTCGGTTTTCTGTCACTGCCTACATAACTTGATAACAGGTCGCAAGTATTTTCAATCGCGAGGATAACGATCGAATCTATGAACTCAGTTGGATTTAAAGGGGCACATTTTTAGGTCCCCTGTGGCTCTTCTAATCCCATGTAGTTTATGTTTACATATCCTGGCAGACTCAGATTGTATCAAATATTATCTGTTTCCTCCACCAGTTTAATCTATATTCACACCCCACTGCACCAGATATGGCCCTGACACTAATTAACACAAACAACAGATATTAGACTATTGTGGGATGTGCTCAGCAGGGTGGGGTTCGCTAGGCGAACCATTCCCCTTGAAGGTAGAAATCCTGTTAGAAATATGGTAGAAAGTATCATTTTATATGTCCCGCCACACTACAGTGTGAGATGGACAGGCCTTAGAAATGCAAAAATGTCATTTTCAAGTTCTTGCCTGTATTGATATAAATGAACATGCGGACAAGCACATACTTGTATAGGGCTATACCGGGATCGGACTTGTTCCCGCAACCACTCTGTATACACTGACACCAGCAATCTCGTGAGACCTTGGTTCTGCTCTCGTATTGTAGCCTGTTCCCCGGAAGATATGGTGTGTGACTGACTGGTCACTGCCTAAGTCTCATGATAGATTGCGAGCACAGAACTAACATGGCCGCCCATACGGAGAAACCAGAGTCATCGCTATACAACAAATGTACCCCACGGCTACCCTCACTGAGTATGTAACACAAATGGGAGGGACCATATGGCCAGGTGTGCCCTGAATAAAATACACTAGTCCTCTGTAGTAATTCAGCTAATCATCATGGATTGGTTGTGTAGGTGTATAGTGACATAACGCTGATGTAACCTCGGCATGAGCTAATACCAGTTAACTCTTTAGGGGCCGCATAGTGCTTTAATCCTTTGTTGTTATGATGCATGAATGCAGCTCTGCACGTCGACTCACCAGCCTGCATTCATGCATCAGGCTGATCCTACGGGAGTGTATTGTCGGCATGATGCTTGAATACAGTTAGAAGACTCACCACGATGCATGAATGCATCATAACGACAAAGAGTGTATCATATTAAAGTACTCCGTGGCTCTCACAGGGTACACTGCGGCAGATGCCATGTGACGTGCCCGCTACTTAGGCCTGTTTCCATACACTACTCATTAGCATTGCCGCCTATGGGGACTGTAAACACCACAACACGGTCCCTGCACTCAGCCCCCTACAGACACCATCCGCGGGCGGAAAACGCTGACATGGGGGCAGATTTCCAGTTATTTGACATGTCCGCGATGGTGCTTTCTTTTTCGCAGAAAAAGAATTTTCTTTATGTGTGAAAATTATGGGGTATTTCTCAATTTGGCAATGGATGAACCACTATGCTGAAGATTTTTGAGCAAAAGCCAGCATTTTTGCAAAGAAGGGGGATTCATTGAAAGGCCAACATGTCTGCGGGTTTTTTCAAGGAAAAGGGATACATTCAGCCTAAAATCCCCGAAGAAGTGTATCTTCGGAAAATGCACGCTAAAGTGACTGAGTCGAGGGTTATTGCACGAGTGGTGCTCGGGCAATAACCACTGTTGAGGGCACTTTTAAGTGATGCTCTGTTTTTATTTCAGGGTTTCCATGAAATTAAACTTTCCAGGGGGTCACTTGACCCTCAGAGTGTGAAATACGGCCACAGGGTTATTGCATGCTCCTTGTGATCGGCCCTCCCATTGCTTTAACATTGACAGTCTGTATTCACCATGAAATAAAGATGGTGTATGGATGGTGGTATGGAAAGGACCAGTAGCAGTACTCAGTAGCCTGTTGCCGCTGACTCATGGCGGACCCGTCACTCTGCTCCTCCACACAATAAGCCACTTACAGGCTGACATTCCACACACTACTGTCCGACATTCTCTGTTAGTGTAATTAAAAACTAGAGAAAGTTGTCGCTACCAAAAATACCCTCAAAGCGTTGTCTGTGCGTGGTAGCGGCAGACCACAGAGCGGTGGAGTGGTACTGAGACTGAGTGGTTGTAGACTCACTTAGGGAGCTCATTTCCGCCCCCCCCCCCGCACAAACCCTATAGAGGTCAGATTTGTGATCAAACCATAATTAATACATCGTATAGCTCTGAGCAAAGATCAAACCTTTTGACACCCTTTTGATACCCCCCCCCCCCCCCAAATAGAGGGATAGTTATATTTCTTTTTGCCCTCCACCCCTCCGCTGTTGTTAAGAATGTCCATTCCCTTATATCCACTTTTACTGTTATCTGTGTTAGTGATAGGGAGTGGCTGTCGGTTATTAGCGGGTAGCATGGAGGTTGGCAGACTAGCACCACAGGCCAATAACTAGGGGGGCGGGGTCGTCGGTTCGAACGACCCCCCCCCCCCCCCCCACAGGCCTGATTGAGCAAAAAAGTTCAACTCTAGCTGGCCTGAAAGTGGAGATAATTTGCTACATGCCAGTTTTAGCGGCTTGTAAATCGCACAATTATTAAGGTCTCTAGAGAGTTAACTGTGAAAACATGGTCCTTTTTGTTATATGGCTCATTTGAATTATAGTTATGAGTACAAATCGAGTAATATTTTGCATATTTATTTAGTGTAAATCAAGCAAGTTCCGCCGTTGAATTCATCTAGTTCAACCTTATCAAAAAACGAACCTTCCCGCGAAGAGGGCTAGTTACGGGCCTGCCACCAGTTGTGGGTTAAGTAATAGATAGACTATGGTATGAAAGGTATGTAGAATTAACCACAGCTTGCTTGTGGGGCCAGACGAGGGCGAAGCCCAAGTCGCCCTACCAGCAAGCTGTGGTTAATCCTAATTACCTTTTCATAACCATTGTCTATCTGTTTTAAACCACAACAGTGAGTGTATGCGAAATAACCAAGGTGTGAATCCTTCGTCTTAGCCCGCCGCTGTGGTTTAATACATAGTGAGAGGTGAGTTAATCATCTGAGTGTATGGTTAATGTAAGCCGGCAGCAGCTGAGTGTCACCAATCCATCCCCGATACAGCTAAACAAAGACCACCATTAGCACGGTGAGCTATTGTACAATCATGTTGATAAGGCATGGCTTTTTTAACGCATATTAAAGCTGGGCCGTCAGGGAATAAGTTCAGCATTTTCCATACATGGACTAAAATAACAGTTCCACCAGAGGGCAGCAGTGTTTGGACAGGGGACCATGAGCATTGTCCAGCTACAACATATTCACCCTATCTTGTGCCTGTAAGAGCTGAGCCCGGGAGCTGAGCTCCTAGCCCTTAAGAGCCCTCTTGTCAATGAAATCTGAACTATATCCAAAGGTGCTTTTGGCCTCACTTCAACCATGACGGTCAAGCTTTAAACGCTACTGGGTGTGATTACAAATTTGACTTTGAAACACGCGTAGGCCTACACCAATCCCCAGGGACTATGGACATACAGTGAATAAGGAGGGCCTTGGTACCAGACAAATTTGCTTGTTATAAGCGATGTCCCTTATAACCTATACTAAACATATAGGAAATAGAGAATCTGAAGCATGGGAAATCGGCTCCTTATACCCGAAGTTCCTTTTATTGATCAGTCCTCCTTATAATGGGGTTTCACTGTACATGTTATTCTCACGTTCCATGCCATATCTAAAATGCCTGGTCATCGAAAACCGTCCCTAGCCCAATACTGTCAAAGTATAATTGCATACATGTTTACATGTATTTGTGATGCCGTTTATACTCTTCGCACCCCCCCCCCCC
Source organism: Harmothoe impar (assembly GCA_947462335.1). Classification (NCBI taxonomy): domain Eukaryota; kingdom Metazoa; phylum Annelida; class Polychaeta; order Phyllodocida; family Polynoidae; genus Harmothoe; species Harmothoe impar. The sequence goes on along the minus strand of OX381705.1, from coordinate 14,468,804 downwards.
TCCCCCATCACAGAATTCAGAAACGTCTATTTCATTGCCGACACCACAAACAGAGCTACACCGATAGCTGTTGGCCAACAAGCTAGTAAGTAGTGGAAAATCCATGTCGTATCTCACGGTGTATAAGACCCCATCTGACGCCCTGCCCAGGAGGGCTGCTCGCCCCCCCCCCCCCCCACACACACACACCCCACACACCACACCTCCCAGCGCTCCTACCAGCTACGCTTGTGCCATGCGCCATTCTGGCACAGAATGGCACTTGTTAACACTACTACGACCTTGAACTTGAGTTTTTGCTGTGTTTAGGCAGTCCCTGGGGTTAGCTTAGAAGTAGCAAACATGAACTGGAACTGGAACCAGAAAGTATGATGGGAAAACTCCCATCATACATTCTGGTTCCTGTTCCCTGGTTCCAAGTTTAAGGTCATGGTGACAGTTACCAGAGCCGTCCTGTTGAAGGATCTGGGGACCAGAGTACCCTTTCAGCAGGCTGCCACCTCACAGGCTTGAACTGAACAGCAGGTGACTAGTTGACAATGTACAAGCTGGTTAGTCTACCATCATATCTTTCAACATTAGATGGCACCACCTCTCTATGGCCAAGCACATGGGACGATGGTCCGCACATTGGGGCATCTAATATTAAAGGTGATGGGGGTCTTCCACTTTTGTATACTTTTGTACAGATGCTATACATAAAACCTACACCTACCAGCTCAGCATGCTGCTCAATTAAGCCTGTGTCGCAGTGCGCCACCCCCGATATAGCCATACTGCTGCCCAGTTTAAGCCTGTGCTGCAGTGCACCACCCCCCATATAGCCACACTGCTGCCCAGTTACCCCCGGTATAGCCATACTGCTGCCCAGTTTAAGCCTGTGCCTCAGTCCACCACCCCCGATATAGCTATACTGCTGCCCAGTTACCCACGATATAGCCATACTGCTGCCCAGTTTAAGCCTGTGTCGCAGTGCGCCACCCACGATAAAGCTTTGCTGCTGTCCAGTTTAAGCCTGTGCCGCAGTGCGCCACCCCCAATATAGCCATACTGCTGCCCAGTTACCCTTGATATAGCCATACTGCTGCCCAGTTTAAGCCTGTGTCGCGGGGTGCCACCCCCGATATAGCCATACTGCTGCCCAGTTAAACCTGTGCCGCAGTGCACCACCCCGATATAGCCATACTGCTGCCCAGTTTAAGCCTGTGCCGCAGTGCCCCACCCCCGATATAGCTATACTGCTGCCCAGTTACCCCCGATATAGCCATACTGCTGCCCAGTTTAAGGCTGTGCCGCAGTGCACCACCCCCGATATAGCCATACTGCTGCCCAGTCTAAGCCTGTGCCACAGTGCGCCACCCCAGATATAGCTATACTGCTGCCCGGTTTAAGCCTGTGCCGCAGTGTGCCCCCCCCCCGATATAGCCATACTGCTGCCCAGTTTAAGCCTGTGCCGCAGTGTGCCACCCCCGATATAGCCATACTGCTGCCCAGTTACCCCTGATATAGCCATACTGCTGCCCAGTTACCCCTGATATAGCCATACTGCTGCCCAGTTACCCCTGATTTAGTCATACTGCTGCCCAGTCTAACCCTGTGCTGCAGTGTGCCACCCCCGATATAGCCATACTGCTGCCCAGTTTAAGCCTGTGCTGCGGTGTGCCACCCCCGATATAGCCATACTGCTGCTCAGTTTAAGCCTGTGACGAGTGCGCCACCCCCGGTATAGCCATACTGCTGCCCAGTTTAAGCCTGTGCCGCGGTGTGCCACCCCCGATATAGCCATACTGCTGCCCAGTTTAAGCCTGTGTCGTGGTGTGCCACCCCCGATATAGCCATACTGCTGCCCAGTTTAAGCCTGTGCCGCAGTGCGCCACCCCCGGTATAGCCATACTGCTGCCCAGTTACCCCCGATATAGCTATACTGCTGCCCAGTTACCCCCGATATAGCCATCCTGCTGCCCAGTTTAAGCCTGTGCCACAGTGCGCCACCCCCGATATAGCTATACGGCCCAGCCGCACTGTTAAGGTTAACCCCTCCTCACCCCTGCCAGAATATCGTACCCACAGCTAGACCCCATCCACCCTAATGGTAGCACAGACCCACCATATATACTGTATGTAAATAACAATGGATATCATGCATAGTATCTGTATTACCTGCCTCCCTCACTCATCCCCTCCAATCCTAGCTTGCTGCCTCGCTCTACCCTCCCCCCTTCCCGCTACTTCCATTATCCCCCTCCTCTTCCCATCGCCCTACCCCTCTCCCTCCCTCCTCCCCTCCCCCCCCTACTTTTCTCGTTCCTTGTCCTTCCCACTCTTCATCCTGCTCTCCCTCCTTCCTCTATCCCCTCTCCTCTTTCCCTCCTCCCCCTCCTCTCCTTCCCCTCTCTGCCCTCACCCACCCCCTTTCCTCCCGTTCTCTCCCAGTTGTCATCTGTACGTCTCTCCCAGTTACACGTATAGCAACAATTACCATAAACTGGGGGTGCAGAGGGGTCCCCCCCTGAGGTCGAAAAGTCGCTTTTTTGGACCCATTTACCTGTTGTCATTTTTGTCCAAAAGTCGGTCGCTTTAATTATTGTACCAGGTCGCTGGTCGCCTCCAAAACGGCCCAGGTCGCCAGGTCGCTTTTTACCCCTCTGGAGCCACATAAACTGCCCCCGTGTAAAAAAGAAGTGTAACTTTTCCTACTTTTGCAGGAATTCCTCAGTGAGGAACTTTACTCGTGCACCTTTGTCTATTTATTTCCTGCAGAGTGTTCACCAAAATCCTAAGATTTCATGCTTTTTGTCGACCAAGGAGTGCCATCTCTGGAGGGTATAACCAGCTATATATCTGTAGGTGTGTAGAGAGGTTAGGTGGCCTTTAGGTTGTTGGCCTGTAGCTGTGAGTCAGACAGGGGGCGGTCAGTGTACATGTAGGGTGGTGGCACAGGCCTACACTGAGCCATGTCCTGGTGGAGATGGTCCAGAGGGTTGGTAGTATTAGTGTAAAGGCCTGACACTGTTGTGGTTCGGTCATCTAGGTGACCACGTGACCAAACACTACATACAGGTAGTTCCCACAAGTATCACCAGGCCTATACTGGAGCCCTCTTCTGTCTGCTGTGTACACTACCTCTATATAGTGTTTGGTCACATGGTCACCTAGATGACCGAACCACAACAGTGTCAGGCCTTTACACTAATACTACATACCCTCTGCGGACAATCTCCACCAGAACACGGCTCAGTGGACGCCTGTGGGTGGTGGTGTATAGGTCAGCACCCTGGCACCCACACAGCACCCATCTTACCCCCCCCCCCCCCACACACA
>OX381705.1:14339418-14465283 GCA_947462335.1 Harmothoe impar | reverse complement strand
TATGGCTGTTGACTTCGCTCGCGGTAAGCAAACAAAAAGTCACTCCAGGTTGGCCAGGTTCCCCCCCCCCCCCCCCCCTCTAGGCAATCCTGGATCCGCCACTGCTACTCTGTGATATAAAGGTGTGTTCTCTGCCACACAATCCTACTTAGCAGAAGAGAACCATACTTTATTTTGGCATTTTGAACAATTTGAATCTTTAAAAAAAGAGTAAATTCCCCCAGAACCCTTGAGAAAAATGATAAATAAGTGTGACCGACCATATTCTTTTTCCAACATATTACTAGAAACTTCCATACAATATAATATACACTCATATATAGTTTTAGGCCCAACTCAAGAACCCACACAAGAGACCATTTATTCCACCAAACAAATGTCTATTTCCAAGCAGAAATGCAGAAAGCCATTCTTATAATCTGGGGTTACTAAATCCAGGACACTGATCCCTATAATAGCATATGGCAATGATGCCACCCATCACCCATCACCATTGTAGTCTGGCCACTCATCGCTCATGACGTAACAATGGTCGATACCTGGGCGGCCCAGGTGGGGTAACAACGGGAGGACGAGACAAACATCCCCCACATCAAATGGCCGTGCTCCCCATCATACACACTGAAAATCCATAGGTTGAAATGGTTAGTCAGTACAGACTATCCTAGGTTCGTTATGTGTATGTTAGTCATAATGGCAAAGTTATATTCAAAAATGACTAAGGGGTCAGTCAGTACTGGCTAACCTAGGTTCATCATCGGTGTGTTGTATTCGTATACCACTAGTTGGCCTTTTTTTTTCAGATGCATTTAACAAATAGTTGTACATGTGCTGCTTGTTAAAAGCTATCCCAGCTAACGGGGGAGGGGGCTTTGTGGTGAATGCGGGGGGGGGGCACTAAAAAGAGGCCCTAGATGAGGGGGGGGGGGGCAAAACTTGATAAAACTCCATACTTGGGAGTCAAAACTAAATATGGTCCATTTGAGTACATGTGCCCACGTATTATTGCACAAACTATGTGATTTTGAGGGAGAGGGGCATTTCTAAAGAAATCAGAAGCTGATGGAAAGAAGGCCGTGAGGACCCCCCCCCCCCCCCCTATCATAAATGAGCAGCCCTTGTTTGCTCGCAGAGCGGCCCCACACGGTGAGCTATGGGCAGAGATCCAAGGTCATACACTAGTATACACTGAAAGCCTCAGGGTCGTCATTTCGACAATACCAAAATTGACAACTTTAGGTGGTCAAGGTGACTACCTTAGGTCGTCATTGTGACGAGCTGAGGTAGTCATATCTGATCCATATAGACCAAAGTTGTCATAATGACGACCTTAGATAGTCACATGGATTGGGTAGTCAGAATGACTACCTTAAGGTTGTTTAGGTATTGTAAATTTGAAGACCTAAAGTCATCAGTAATGACAACTCTCTACACTATTGGGTAGTCACCGGGACAACCTAGGGTATATCTGGGTGTTGGACATGGCACATGCCCCGTCACGTGCTGCCACCCAGGGGAAATGGATTGAAGTAAATTTTCTGAGATATAAACTGGTGACAGGGAGCAGAGTAGTCTCTATACCTTCAAGGCCATCATTCTCAACCATACACAACTTATTTATAACAAGTAAAGCTACTTAGTTTAATCAAATGTACACCAAATATGTGAAAGGGATGCCTCTCATCAGGAGGTGAACTAATTAGAGACTATATCCATACACAATTCTCCAGAGCACTTTCCATTAATCATTATGACAACCTAGGTCGTCATAATGACTAGGAACCTTCCTCTGGGTTTTCAGTGTACAGCCAAAGGTGAGGAGGCATGGAGGGGGTGGGGGGGTGAGCTATACCTTAACCCTTTTAAGGCCGCATACTGTATAAATGCATTATGCCCTCGGTGGTCATGATGCATGAATGAAGCCCAGACGATGCACTCACTAGTACTGCATGTAAGCATCATACCGACCATACAGGGTTGATACACTCTCAAAGGGCATGATGCATGGATGCAGCCCTGGGGAGTAGACTGGTTAGGACGACCCTCAGAGGTTTACGGAGTGACAGACATACCTATGTTGGTACGCGTGTATATTTATAGAAGACTCCCTTTAGATCTAGTGCTCTTGACGCACTCACTCGTAAAGAAAACCATATCGACTGGAGATGTACTCTACTGGTCGTGTTGGTTTGTAAAATTAAATGTTGATGGCTAGACCATTGGAGGATGGGTATGGAATTAAACTATAATATAACGGTGTATCAGAACAAAGGTCTTATAACGCCCCTAGACTGGTCTCCCAATGAATAGCTCTTTAAATAGAATTTATATAAAAGAAGCCCTATTGTGATGAAGCAAATGTCGTTTCATACACGTTTCATTGCTTCAGGAATATCATACTACAATTTGTCAGTGGTGTCAGGTATATATACCCATCTATACTAGTGGTACAGTGCTTGAATGTATATTCATTACACACATTCTGGTTTCCCTATTCCCCTCCCCTCTCCCCCTCCCCCTCCCCCCCCACTCCCCCCTCCCCCCTCCCCCTCCCCCTCCCCCCTCCCCCCTCCCCAGTGCCCAGGAGGGTCCTTCATGGGGCTGTGGCAGGCCAGATATGTGCCCCTTTACGGACAGCATAGTGCTTTAATGCATTATGCCTTTATCGACATGATGCATGAATGCAGCGTGCACTAGGGCTATATTCTTGTATTATTCCGCCCCATCTAGAGTGCAGCAATGTCTGCACGATGCATGAATGCAACCCTGGTAAGGCAAAAAAAAAGGGTTTGTTTCAGGTCACCCGACCGACCCTATCAAAGCAGGGCCGACCCTACGTTTTTTTATGCAATTTCGAAAAAAATTCTGTATTTTTACCATTTTTTGGTCAATTTTAGGGTCTTCGGACCGGTCCGCTAGTAGTTTCATGTTAAAAAAAAAAGAAGTAAAAAATAAATAAATCCGACCTACCGACCCTACATTTTCTGCCCATGTTACCTGAAACAAACCTTCTTTTTTTTGGGGCCTAAGTATAGACTCACCAGGGCTGCAGCCATGCATCATGACGACAATGGGTGTAGCAGATTAAAGCTGCTATACTACTTGGCACACTCAAACCTATGTTATCTTCATTATAACCCTTTCCCTATTATAATCTGTCATTTATTTTGGCAAGAGGTTCTAAAGATGTGCAATACAAGACTCTAATCCCAACTACTATTTATATTCTGGTGGGCTTTTATAACTTAGTATTAAAAAATGACATCAGGTGGCAGCACCGAGTGGACTGCTACCTGAAAGTCTTTCATTGCTGATCTTACCAACAGAGTCTACTATTTCCTGGTGAACACTGTAGATGGCGCCAACTTGTTGATATAATTAAGTGCTGAATAGAATGCTGGAAGCATTCTATTTTTTCTGATCTTTATCTTTGAATTTAGCACAGTTAAAAGCCACAAATCTGATTGAGATCTTACCAGTACACTGCACTAAAGAGACCCTTTATAAATATGCAGAAAGTGAATGTTCTATATATCTGAGGTAGTATAGCAGATTAAAGTACTCTGCGGCCCTTACAGGGTTATGTGTAGTTTGATGCTGGTGATGCCTATACCGCCCCTACCGGGGGAGCTGTGAACCTCGGCCAGGTTATGATGGACGCTCTCAGACCGGCAGCCAAGCACATCATGAGGCGCCATCACACGGGGGATGAACACACAGGATATAACCTTTTAACCCTTTATGGACGCATGTCACTAAAGGGTTACATTTGTTGCCATGATGCACCAATGCAGCCCCGGCGAGTAACTCACTGGTGCTACATTGCTGCATCATGCCGACCCTTCAGGGGTGTCTCAACACTGTTGGGTCAGCATGCTGCTTAAATGCAGCACCGGCGAGTTACTCGCCAGGGCTGCATTCATGAATCATGCAGACCAAGGGCATAATGCAATATATTGTGGCATGCCGTTCTTAAAGGGTTAAGGGCCGCATAGTGCTTTAAAGGCCCAGTGCCCCTATATATAGCGCTGAGTACCTGTCCCGACTCCACTCCGACTGCCGCTGGAGGGGTACCGAGACCTGCGGGTTTAATCTGCTATACCCTTTATTTTCCTGATCCATGAATGCAGACCCGAAAAGTCTACTCGCAAGGGCTGCATTCACATATCATGACGACCTTATGGGAGTGCATCAACCCCATAAGGTCTTTGTGATACATGGATGCAGCTCTAGCGAGTTACTCACCGGGGTGCACCTAAGTATGGACGATGGTACAATGCATTTTAAGCAGTATGCTTCCTTTAGATAGCTATCATACTCATAGAGATTGTCATGTTGCCCTAGCCCCCCGCCATGTCTAACCTGTAGCCTCTATTACCTCGACCATTGTTGCCCTCCCCACGTATGTCCCTCACCCACCTCCCCCCTACCCCTACCGTAAAACCTCGCGTATAAGCCTAACTCGCGTATAAGCCGCACCCGAGTTTGGGCCGATCCTATAAGCCTGGTTATGGTGACTTTTGTACTGTACTATTGGAGCAAAAACTCGCGTATAAGCCGCACCCTAACCATGGTGGGCCGATCCTATAAGCCGCACCGCCGATCTGACTCGCGTACTAGCCGCGGCTTATACACGAGGTTTTACGGTACCTGTCTGACACGGGCACGGGTTACGGAGATTACAGAATAACACTGAGGTGTTGTCCCAGTCACACCGTGGGGACAGGTAGAGGTCAGGGGGCAGACTGAGGATGACATCCCTGGTCTCAGGACACTCAGACAGCATCTTTGGGTGGTGGTATCGGGCCACACTTAAAAAAAAGTTTGTTTCCGGTGGAGCGGGCGGGTGAGTTTTCCCCCCAGTGCTACCCGCCCGCATTTTATTGTTATTAATTTTTGCACAATTTTGCACAATTTTGAAAAAAAAAAAAAAAAAAATTATGCCAAAAACCTCGGCAGAAGAAAACGGCCTAACACTCAGCTTTCATTTGATACCAAACATGCCTATATAAATATATGCAATACCCAGGTACCGGGTGGGAAAGACATTTAACATTTGAAAAAAACAAAAAATCTAAAAAAAAAAAGATTTTGCGGCCTACCGGGTGACTTTTTTTTAGGCCACCCGCTCCACCGGAAACAAGCTTTTTTTAAGCGTGGCCTCGGGGTTGTATGTACACAGAACTGGTTCAGGCGTCAGAGGTGCTTTAGGTGGGAAAGTGGGATCATGGGGAGTTGATTCAAAGGTAATGAATGTTGTTATGATGCAGCTCTGGTAAGGCGTCTTCCTGCCAGGGTGGCATTCATGCATCATGCCCGCAATTGATGAGTGAATCAAACCGGTAGGGTTGCTTGGTGATTGAATGCAGCACGGGTGAGCTACTAACCGCGGATTCATGACTGCATCATGCCAAGAAAGGGCAGAGTGACTTAACTGCGTCCGTTACCCCTTTAAGGATGGTATAATTCATGTTTGTACCATGTCCTACTTGTCATGATGCATGAATGCAACCCTGACATAACTCGCCATGGGGTTGAGACACTCCCGAAGGGTAGGCTTGATACGCTGATGCAGCACTGGCGAGTTACTCGCCGGGGCTGCATCGGTTGGTGCACCATGAGTAGTTCCTAATAAAAGTAGCAGTGTGCCTATATAGGGGGTCCCCATGTCACATGTCGATTTTAAGAAATGCTCATGTCGCCATGTCGATTTTAAAGGCCCAGCGCCCCTATATATAGGGCTGAGTACCTGTCCCGACTGCACTCCGACTGCCGCTGGAGGGGTACCGAGATCTGCCCCTTTAAGAAATGGCCATGTCCCATGTCACTATATCTGAGATTTCTCATGTCCCATGTCACTAAGCCTCAAAATGCCCATATCGCCATGTCGATTTTAGGGGTCGACCCCCATTTATAATAAAAGACGATGACCAGGTGGGAAGTAGATACCACCCGACCTGTCTGCATGAACTCTGATGGATATCAATATTTGATGACCACCAAGTGCTAACCACGTAGACTCACTACCTGACCCACTACTACACCCACTCCCACGTCTCCGGCCCATGATCGATGAACAGCTCCCCTGCCATGTGTGCTGTTCAATATCATAACACTATATGGGCAGTCATGTCGGGAATTGTACATGGAGAGCACTATGACTATTAGATGATACTGACAGTGGTCTCAATTAATATGTGAGTGGTGTTGTCATCTGTGTTATTCGTTACTCTATATAAGGGAGTGGTCATTTTTGAACAGAAAGGTGTGTGTGTGTGGGGGGGGGGGGGGGGTAGACTGGTAGACTTTAACGCGTACATGCCAAAATTATTTGTCCCCCCCCCCCCATGAGAGGGCCAATTCTTTTTGGTCCCCCAAAAGGTACAAAAAAAACTCATTTTTAGCTACACTAAATAAGTCTTCTTTTTCTAAAATGGGGTAGTACTTAAAAGTTGACTCGCAAACTTCAGTACCGACTTGCTGACAACGGCCTTGACTCGTGGACTTTCAAATTGACTCTCAAATAGCCTCAAAATTACTTTGAATATGAATATTTTCTCAGAATCGGGTAAAGATTTTTAGTGTCGGCCTTGTTTTGCTTTGTAGGGTCAGGTAACCTGAAACACCCCTTTTTTTTATTTGGTGTTGAATTAGAAACTGATTCATAAAAATCGTAGTTTGGGATAAAGGAATTAACATTTGAAAGACAACGAAAGCCATTTCATGCGACCTTTATCTTATCTGCTAAAATACAGAATGTAAAACGTTTTAGGTAGTCCTCCGCAGGTGTCATGTATAATACATTTAAATTAAAAAGTATACACATGTACACTGAACATCCATAGGTTGAAAGGGTTTGTCAGTACTGACTATCCTAGGTTTGTCATAGGTGTGTTAGTCACATTGAAAACGTTTTATTCAAAAATGTCTGAGGGGTTAGTCAGCAGTGGCTAACCTAGGTTCATCATTGGTGTGTACCTTAGTTGTTGTATTTGTATACCACTAGTTAGTGCCACCTGTAAGATACTATGATGACCACTCACTGGCTACCCCTGGACATTAAAAGACTAAGGTGGGTTGGTTAGTAGTGACCAACCTGACAATAATAACTTACCTAGGTTGGTCGTACAGGGAGCCAAAAAATGACTAACTAGGTTAGGCACTAGTGACTGAGGGATAGGTCGTAGGAATATCAGTGTAGGAGCCTCTAAGCACGTCTACCCCAATCATAGCAGCGTTTAGTGGCTGTGGGCGGGGATCTATCGGCCCCACAATGGCTTGGCGGGGTGCTGTAGTAGGGGGGGGGGGCTGTGTGTGTGGGTGCATGTGTGGGGGCGGACTGTACATGATAGCCGCGTGGTGAATGGCAGCTTGGTTTTCCCTCCCTTAGTCAATCTACTGACGGCAGACCTTTCAGTTTCACCCTGTACCTCCACTTCAATCTCTAAGCCAAGCCGGTGGTGCACAAGCCAATGTGCCAAAGATGCGCAATAGGATTTGAAATATGCCATTTCATGAGAACAATTCGATTCCATTATGTAAAATGACATATAAACAAGAGACTCTGTAAATTATAGACATACATTAACCATGTTATTTTCTGCTAGAAATGATTGATTTTCCAAGAAACTATTTGCGGGTAGGGATACTCATACTGGCAGTGTGTTATGGGTATAGGAGAGCAATTTGGTATAATGTAGTACATTTTTCTTCAAGGAGGTCTATGCGCCACGTCAACCAATCCACTGTAATACCCTCTTCTTCCCTTCTTCCAGAGGAGAGCACTTCTATCGGCCCTTATTTCACAAAACATTTCCTAATGTCGATAGCTTGGGGCAGAGATGAGTAAAGCGGTCTCTGCCAAGGGAGAGTGTCCCTGAGTGTCTGACTGTGTGCACTGATAGAGCTGACTCGGCTGAAGCGTCCATTGCTGCTGCAATGTGGTGGTATGCTACTGCTGCTGTACCGTTCTGTGGTGGATGCCAATAAGTAGCCGAATTGAAGATGGGCAAGCAGCTACTTTGGAGCTGCTCTTAGCTGCTCTGTGAGCTGCCCAGTGAGCTCCTCTATATGCTGTCCAGGGAGCTGCTCTGTGTGAGCTGCTCTGTGTACTACTCTGTGAGCTGCTGTGTGAGCTCCTTAGTGAGCTGCTCTTACCGCCAGTGAGCTGCTCTGTGTGCTGCTCGGTGAGCTGCTGTGTGAGCTGCTGTGTAAGCTTCTCTGTGAGCTGCCCTTAGTTGCGCTGTGAGCAGCTCTGTGTGCTGCTCTGTGTGAGCTGCTCTGTGTGCTGCTCTCAGTGAGCTGCTCAGCGAGCTGTTCTATATGATGTCCAGGGAGCTGCTGTCTGAGCTGCTGTATAAGCTGCTCAGTTGGCACTCAGTTTCTCCGTGAGCTGTGGGCTGCTTAGTGAGCTGCTCAGTGAGCTGCTCTGTGTGCTGCTCTGTGTGCTGCTTTATATGCTGCCGCCAGTGAGCTGCTGTGTGAGCTGCTGCGTGAGCTGCTCTATGAGCTGCTCTATGTGAGCTGCTGTGTGAGCTCCTGTGTTCACTGCTCAGTTGGCTCTCAGTTTCTCCGTGAGCTGTGAGTGTGAGCTGCCAGTGATCTGCTCAGTGCTGCTCTTAGTTGCCCTGTGAGCTGCTCAATGTGCTGCTCAGTGAGCTGCTCTGTGTGCTACTCTGCGTGCTACTGTATATGCTGCCCAGTGAGCTGCTCAGTAAGCTTCTCTGAGCTGTTTGGTGAGCTGCTGTGTAAGCTGTTTGGTGAGCTGCTCTTAGTTGCTCTATGAGCTGTGAGCTGCTCAGTGAGCTGCTCTATATGCTGCTGCATGAGCTGCTGTGTTAGCCGCTCAGTGAGCTGCTCTATATGCTGCTGTGTGAGCTGCTCTGTGTGCTGCTCTATGAGCTGCTCTGTGAGCTCCTTAGTGAGCTGCTCTCACCGCCAGTGAGCTTCTAGTGAGCTGTTTGGTGAGCTGCTCTGTGAGCTGCTAGTGAGATGTTAGGTGAGCTGTCCAGTGAGCTGCTCTGTGTGCTGCTCTGTGTGCTGCTGTTTATACTGCTGTGTGAGCTGCCCAGTGAGCTGCTCAGTAAGTTTCTCTGAGCTGTTTGGTGAGCTGCTGTGTGAGCTGTTCGGTGAGCTTCTGTTAGTTGCTCTATGAGATGTGAGCTGCTCAGTGAGCTGCTCTATATGCTGCTCTGTGAGCTGCCCTGTGAGCCTCTCTGAGCTGTTTGGTGAGCTGCTGTTAGTTGCTCTATGAGCTGTGAGCTGCTCTGTGTGCTGCTCTGTGTGCTGCTTTATATGCTGCCGCCAGTGAGCTGCCGTGTGAGCTGCTGCATGAGCTGCTCTATGTGAGCTGCTGTGTGAGCTGCTCTATGAGCTGCTCTATGTGAGCTGCTGTGTGAGCTGCTGTGAAAGCTGCTCAGTTGGCTCTCAGTTTCTCTGTGAGCTGTGAGCTGCCAGTGAGCTGCTCAGTGCTGCTCTTAGTTGCCCTGTGAGCTACTCAATGTGCTGCTCAGTGAGCTTCCCTTTGAGCTGCTCTGTGTGCTGCTGTGTTAGCTGCTGTGTGAGCTGCATTGTGTGCTGCTCTATATGCTGCTGTGTGAGCTGCTGTGTGTGCTGCTGTGTTAGCTGCTTAGTGAGCTGCTCTGTGTGCTGCTCTATATGCTGCTGTGTGAGCTGCTGTGTGCTACCTAGTGAGCTGCTGTGTAAGCTTCTCTGTGAGCTGCTCTTAGTTGCGCTGTGAGCTGCTCTGTGTGCTGCTCTATATGCTGCTGTGTGAGCTGCTCTTAGTTGCGCTGTGAGCTGCTGTGTGAGCTGCTGTGTGTGCTGCTCTATATGCTGCTGTGTAAGCTGCTGTGTGAGCTGCTGTGTGAGCTGCTGTGTGAGCTGCTCAGTGAGCTGCTCTGTGTGCTGCTCTATATGCTGCTGTGTGAGCTGCTGTGTGAGCTACTGTGTGAGCTGCTGTGTAAGCTTCTCTGTGAGCTGCCCTCCTTAGTTGCGCTGTGAGCTGCTCAGTTGGCTTCTCTGTGAGCTGCTCTGTGAGCTACCCAGTGAACTGCTCAGTGAGCTGCTCAGTGAACTGCTCAGTGAGCTGCTCTGTGAGCTGCTCTTAGTTGCTCAGTGAGCTGCTCAGTTATCTTCTCTGTGAGTTGCTCAGTGAGCTGCTCTGTGAACTGCTCTGTGGTCTGGTGTGCTGCTGTCTGGTCTGTAAGGATTAATGAGCTGCTCCTTGTGCTGCTCCTTTGCTGGTGCTCGGCGGCAGTTATGTCAGGGAACACGCTCCACCATTAAACTAACACAACCCGACCGGCTTGTGTAACCACCGTAGACGTGTCGAGTGGTAGCCGCCTATTTATAGCCCGTGGTCGGATCCTCTATAAGGATCGGTTCTTATTGATGGTGCTTTGTTAGCGGCAAAAGTATTGTACTATTACAAGGCATTCAGGAGACAATGAGATGTAGGTACAGACATTGTTGAGCAGTGCAGTACCTTAGGCAATGGTAGAGTTATGCTTTATACCTGGCCATATTGTGATATAGACAGTGATAGATCCGGACTCTAGACCATCCTATATGTCACTAGACCTCACCATGTCGTGAGAGACAATGATAGATTGAGCCTAAGGCCCTGCCATATTGTGATATAGACAATGGTAGGCTTGATCACTAGAGTCACTATAAAGTGATATAGACATCGAATGAGAAACTAGGGCTTTAGAGCCCACCGTATATATAGTGATACAGGCGATGATAGAATTGGGCTTTAGACCTCACCATATCATCATATAGACGATGGTAGAGTCAGATCTAGACCTCACCATATTGTGCAATGGACAATGATTAAAACTTGGACCTTGCACTCGGGCTAGCACCTCGCTGAATTATACAATGGTAGACCAGGGCTTTAGACCCCACCATTGTGATATAGATATAGTAGAATGGGGCTCTAGACCTTGTCATATTGTAATATAGAGGATGGTAAGCTAAGTCTCTAGACCTTGCCATATTGTAATATAGAGGATGGTAAACTAAGGCTCTAGACCTTTCCATATTGTGATGTAGTCGATGGTAAACTAAGTCTCTAGACCTTACCATATTGTGATGTGGAAGATGGTAAACTAAGTCTCTAGACCTTGCCATATTGTAATATAGAGGATGGTAAACTTAGTCTCTAGACCTTGCCATATTTTAATATAGAGGATGGTAAAATAAGGCTCTAGACCTTGCCATATTGTAGTATAGAGGATGGTAAACTAAGGCTCTAGACTTTGCCATATTGTAATATAGAGGATGGTAAACTAAGGCTCTAGACCTTGCCATATTGTAATATAGAGGATGGTAAACTAAGTCTCTAGACCTTACCCATATTGTGATGTAGTTGATGGTAAAATATATGTCTCTAGCCCTTACCATATTGTAATATAGATTATGGTAAACTAAGTCTCTAGACCTAACCATATTGTGATGTAGACAATAGTAAACTAAGTCTCTAGACCTTTCCATATTGCAATGTAGATGATGGAGACTTGGGAATTATCACTAACCCCAGCTCTTCTCTCAGGCTGTAAACCTCACAATATTTCTTATGTAGACACTGACAGCCTTCGACTCTAGACCCCATCATATTGTGATATAGGGGACTAGCATATTAGGCTATGGAGGCCGCCATCTTGACACAGAACAATGCATTGTGGTTAGGCCCCCGACTCCAGAGCAGTGCATTATGGGTGAATTTCTTATCAGTCCCTTTGTTCTAGGTGTGAATTGATGGGATTAGCTTGATAAGGAGGTGGTGTGTAGCCCCCGACTACCTGAGGTATCAGGATGTACTAGTGCCGTATAGACAATGGTAAACCAGGGCTCTAGACCTTGCCATATATTGTGATACAGAAAATGATAGATTTCTGCTCTAGACCCACCATATATAGAGAATGGAGACTTAGGCACGAGACCTCACCACACGTTCTGATATAGACAATGGTTGGCTTGAATTCTAGACCTCGTCATGATATTGTGACATAGACAATGATAGATTTGAGCTCTAGACCTCGCAATATTGTGATATAGATACTGATACCAGGAAACCGATCTCTATGATACTAGTGAGTGATTGTCTGGCGTACATTCTGGTGGTCGTTAATAATTAAACTTAAGTAAGTAGCCCTTCTTCATGCGAGCAGCTCATGCAGTACTCATGTTTAATACGTTTAACAATACAGAGGTGACTCAGCAATTATTGGGAGTACACTGGTCTACTTCCCCTCCAGCTCTGGCCTATACATCACCCATGATGAAGGAGGCACACTGAGAAACCACAGGCGATCAGTACCAATCCCTCAGCAGCGCCAACCCTGGTGCCATCTGGTGAGAGGCAGCGGTACCACGCTATATTGATCAGCTCCTCCAGACTCAGCTGTCCATTCTGTCCCCACCCATACTGACAACGTGTTTGGAACAGGTGATAAATGGGTGTGTGTCTAAACACTGACAGTTTACTCTGTATATATGTTCTGCGTAGTTGAGCGCTGCAGTTAATGATTGTGCATTGATGATTAATTTGATGATACAGTATTAATTAATATAGCATCCTTGGGCCAACCCCCTCCCCCTACTGTAAGCTACTGTAACACTCGTCCTGCCTTCCCACCTATACACCACCACTTTACAGGGCACACATGATATTGTGAATAGCCACTCCACTCCATATCCCTAAAACTAAAGACTATGCACCTAACTGTTATTACTATGGCAGGCTTTATTGCCTGCTGTACCATAGCCCTACCATTCACTCCTGTCTGACAAATGTACAATTTAAAGTACCCCGGTAGGTACTACTTTCAAAAATCCCTCGTAGGGGCGGACCCAGGCATTTGAAAAAAAGGGGGGGGAGGGGGTCCACCAAACACCAAAATACCAAAGACGCACCACAACTCGCAGCAGATCAAATATCGTTAGAAAAATCTTCTTTTTTTTCCAAAAGGGGTGGGGGGTCCGGACTCCCTTGACCCCCCCCCCCTGGTGTCAATGGTGTACTTAGTAAATAGTGAGTGATTACAGACCACCATATTGATCACTTTGGGGTTCTGATCACCATCTTTCCCATGTCACACATACTCCATGTAATCTCCATGTAAATGTTGACACAGACCTTATCGTGTTCCTTATCGTAGCGGGTCGTAAATCACAGCTCTGACTGAGGAATAAGTACACGCTAGACACTGCAGACAATGTAAATATGACGAGGGGTATAGGCTCCTTGCTGGGTGCAGAAGGGTCCCCGCGTCAGCGTCATTGTCGCTAAAACCACTGTCTGACTTTCAGGTGAGAGTGGTTTATTTTTCTGAGTGTGCTGCTCTGTTAAGCAAGTCGCCAAATTAAAGAGCTCCAGGTCATAAAGTCACTTTTGTGGAATTTTTATTCTATAGAAATTTGATCCAATTTTAAGCTGTTACAATACATTCTCGCATATAAGCCTATAACCCTCAAATAAGCCACACTCTGTGTCTTGGGACAATTGTATAAGCCGCACTCGGGGTCTGACAATTGCCACTTTAGCGCTGTACCATTCTAGTGAAAACCCTCGTATAAGCCGCACCTAGACTTTGGGGCAATCCTATAAGCCCCATTGGGAGTTTGACCCTCGCACACTGCGCGGCTTCTACGCGAGAATTTACAGTAAGTCGCTGAAATTATTGAACAATGCAGACTTAATTGCCACCAACTCAGTTTGACTGCTGTAATGGTCTTAATTAGGTTTGTGAGACTCATTGTATATTGATAACTTTACCCTTATCCGATTCCCTTATCATTGCGGCTATCAGGCGTTGCCCAGCATCACCTACAGATTCAGCAGCACCTATTGGATCCATTTGGTCACGAGGAAGTAATTATTATTCCTCTATGTTTCTATATAGCATAATGCAAAAAATTTGCCATCCACAAAATTTGTTGACCATAATCGTAGCCCTAGTCTGATTAAACAATCCCTCACACCCAATGTTTCAGCCTCAATAGAGAGGTTGACCGTGAAAATCTAAAAAAATGTCACCTTTATCTACAGGTAGTCCCATTTTGCCCTGTTTTGGGCCTAAAATCGACCTTTGGCCACATCAGTTTTTGCATGCCTCAGAAATTCCCCAACCCTTTACATAGCATAAAACTACATGTGCTATTCTATACAAAGGGTATTTGGTGATTCTTTTCACAATTTTAGCCATTTTTGTTTCATCTGAAATATAACCCAATCAGCAGCCAGAACACCCTTCAATGCAGACCAGAATACATGACTCGGGAGATAGTGCCATTTACTTCCACGTGACCATGTGGATCCTACATGTAACACAGGCGCCCCCTAGCAGAATATCGAGAGTAACTTCTCCTTCTCGTGCTGCACACTAGGGGGAACTAGTGATGCTGGGCTAGCCAGGGAAAGTAGAGGCATACCATGCGTACTAATACTACTACTATTTCTACCCTTAACAGCAGACAGCACTCTTCTGGACTGTTCAAGAGGGACATATTATTAAGTGCTCTTGTGCTACTTTTGTTACCTTTCCCACTTATTTTAGGAATAGCTTTTTCCTTTGAATTTTAATACATTGTAATAGTATATCAATTCCCTACACTTTTGTTACCCAAG
Organism: Harmothoe impar; assembly: GCA_947462335.1. Taxonomy (NCBI): domain Eukaryota; kingdom Metazoa; phylum Annelida; class Polychaeta; order Phyllodocida; family Polynoidae; genus Harmothoe; species Harmothoe impar. Next base: position 14,450,648 of record OX381705.1, on the reverse strand, counting down.
AATTGTCAGGGGAACCTTGGACCACAGGAAATAAAGGAGAATAATAGATAGACAAATGCCAACGCCCATTGATACCTATGGCTTCGTGGGATATGATCCCAGACCACAGCCCCCACTCGTGAAAGAGAGGTATATATCGTTGGCATTTGCATTTTTCTTTTTATTTGAAGCAATTTAATGAAGAACCGACTTTTTCTTAGCCCATTGAATACGGCCACATTGTATTCAGTGGGGGGCATTGAATATCGCAATTCCTATACTTGAGCATAGTGAATCTTGTATTTCAAAAGAATAAATAGACAAAGGCCCATGACTACATGTAGAGGATATTTTGGTATCGTTCCCCCAAGGTGGGGCTGGGGCCGTATTCCACGAAGCCGCAGGCTGAGTGGGATGCAGCCCCAGCCCCACCAAGGGGGGAACGCTACCAAAAATCCTCTGGCTATGGGCCTTTGCCTTTATTTCATGGTGTTTACTCTTCAAAATATGTTTAATTGCATATAAATGGCCATGATAATTTGAACAAATGATGATGTCACATGTCATGTGATATGGGAACGCCGTATCCCATGGGGGGGGGGGGGGGCAAGGGATACAGAATTTCTAGTACTTAGGCATAGTGAATCTTGTATTTCAAAAGAAGAAAGGCGTATTGCTAATATTGCTTACAAGTCACCAATTCTATCTCTCACCATAAAAAGCTGTCTGGTGTTATCAGGGTGGTGTGGTGTGTGGCGCTGCAGCTGGTTGGTACCGCCGTGCACTGAAAAGCCACAGGTTGAAAGGGTTAGTCAGTACTGACTATCCTAGCTTCGTCATAGGTGTGTTTAATACTCACAATGACAAAGTTATATTCAAATATGACTGAGGGGTCGGTCAGCAGTGGCTAACCTGGGCCCTGGACACTCTATATTTTAAATAGAGTGTCTTAAATTACTTAGTAATGCAACACAGTAGATAGTTGGTGCCACCTGTAAGATACTATGATGACCACTCAGCGGCTCCCCCCGGAAATTAAGAGATTAGGGTGGGTTGGTCAGTACTGATCAACCTGACAATATTAACTTACCGAGGTTGGTCGTATAGAGAGCCGAAAAAATGAATAACTAGGTTAGGTACTAGTGACTGAGAGGTTGGTCGTATAGGGAGCCTAGGAATATCAGTGTAGGTTATCTCCAGGATACAGCCGGCCTGCACACAGCACACAGCAGGGTCCCGCCTAAAACACAAACCCTGGTTCCAGTCACCCGGCCGGGGCTACAGCAAAACACGGCCAACCTGCAGGTGTGGACACAAAAACTCTTATATTGCTTCCAAAAAGTGGACCCCCCCCCTACACACACACACGTGGGCTCACCCCTGTTCAACCCTAGGTTTGAACAAATCCAAATATGATTTTACCATGTCCATGGAAAGTTTAAAGACATATATTTCAGGTTTAGAAAAGTTAAACAAAATCCTGACCATGTTACTGATAACCAACGTTTTAATTATTGGACCTGGAGGAGATTCTGCCTCAGCTGGCTCCAGGCACCCTCATGCAATACCGTACTCGACGTAATAAGCGCCATCTCCCTAATAAGCACCCCCCCTTTCAGATTTTCTCCAGATTTTTAAAATTGTTGTCCTCCGATTTTTTTGAATGTTTTTTACACCTGGGTGTGACATGGAGCACTTCACAACTATGTAGGTGTCAAACCCCCAGCGCCCCTATATATAGGGCTGAGTACCTGCACTCTGACTGTTACTGGACGTGCAGTAAGATCTGCAGGTTTAATTAAGGCCAGCGCCAAGTGTGAAGTCATAGGGGTGTGTAGAAGTCTTGTAGAGGTCACTGAGGTGTGCCAGTAGTCTGCATCTGACAGCCATCCGGGCTGCTTATTAGAATGACTATTTGAGGTTGATTTTTCACTTGAGGTTGATTTTTCACTCAAATTAATTTTTCAAGTGCCCAAAGCGCTTATTACGTTAAATACGGTATACTGAGACGTACTGAGTAGTGAGTACTGAGGTTGGGGAGGTGCCAGGTTTGTCAGTCTCTCTCAGTTACACACATGAACAGACGCACCATGAGTAAGGCCTTACAATGTACATAGAGCCAACACGCACCCTCTACAAAAGACATGTATAAGGGTACAAATTAAAGTTAGAGTGAAGACATATATACATGGTGGGTTTGATCAATTTCAATTCAATTTCAATTTAATGGTTTATTACACTGAACAGAAGATTCTACAAATAAATGCAGTTATCAACAGTGTCCTCAGTTGGAATACAAGAAGATGAGAATCATTGTAACTCATGTCGAGGATTTACTATCAACAAAAAGATGGGGGTGGGGGGGGGTGTATAAAGATGTGAATTAAAACATCAAAATAGCAAACACAATCAGGATTATAATATGGACAATTAAGGACCAACGATCATTGATATCTACATCATTCTTCACTCATGGAGGATATTAACACAAAAAAGTGGGGGGGGGGGAGTCCGGGTAGAAATGTATTGTATATCAAAATAGTAAAATAGAAAACACGATTAGGATTGTAACTTAATTTTTTTATGGTCTTATGGAGGCTGGGGTGTTCCCGAGGCAGCAGGCTGAGTGGGAAGAGCTCCGATGTGGCCCCAGCCCCCACGAGTAAAGAATGATAGATACAGTATATTAATGGAGTTGGCCCTTATGTAATTTTATTTTTGGTCTTACGCCATTTAATGAAGAAAAAAACTACTTTTCTTAGCCTATTGAATACGACCACATTGTATCCAGTGGGTCCAGTTGAGAACCCAAAAAAATAAGGACTGATATTTATATATATGGTATCAATAGACAGCGCGCCATCATTCTGTCATTGTACTCGGGTAGTGGTGCCAAAAGTTTGACTTCTTTTTGCAGTGACAGGTTTGGCACTGGTAAGCATCCCATCCCCCACCTATTAACACGACCTGGACGTTGTGTAACCATTACCCACTGTGTCGTAGCATATTGTATACAAGTATCCGATTTTTCCTCAAATTCTAAATCTAACTTAGATATATTCCAAACACTGTATGGTAAAATATTTAGCAAATAGAGGGCAAGCAGATGTCATCAATGAGTATTAGAAAGGGATCCAACGTGGCCCGGCCACAGGCTTTTCTAGTGTATTGTCAATGGAGAAATAAAATCAGGCACAGTTTGAATTCAATATATTGGGCAATGAAATAAAAGTTGAGCAAAACCCGAAGGAACAAAGAGGAATGGAATAGATAGGAAGTTCAGTATGTTATTTGTGAACATTTTGACTCATTATTAGGGAAATATTTTTTTGTTCCACACATCGGATGTACTGACTTGGTTTCTTTCAACATACGAGTATTCCAAAGTACGAAAGCCAGATAAAATATAATAGCTTTATGACTGTAGCATGTGCCATAGTGCCCATGTTAACAGAATACAGTTTGATATGTGTTGAGTCGGTGCCTACTTTATAAAACCGTGATGTATAACTTTTTAAAAGGCCTCCCGACTGCGTCTCCTGTCAACACTGGGTAACAGAGTATTGAAACGATCTAACAGAAAAATGGTGAATGGAGTGAGAGATGCCTACATACATTTACCATTCATTGGAGCCGAACATGAAAGGGGAGGGGGGAGGGGGTGTATACACAAAGCACTAAGGGAGTGGTCATTATTTGCCGATAGTAACGGGGGGGGGGTGTAGGGGGAATTTCACCGAAATGCCAGCACATTAATGAGGTGAAAGAAGCGGGGTGTGTGTGGGTGGGGGAGGGGGGAGTTCTATCCCCTCTTCAGGTGGGGAGGGCGGAGGGGTAAACAAAAATCGACAACCAGTTGTTGTTTAATTATGACCACTCCCTACCCCCCCCAAACACACACACGTACTATATAAAAACCACCCTCCACGACCTTTTAACCCTTAAGGACGGCATCATGCCTTAATGCATCATGCCCTTGGTTACCATGGTGCATTAATGCAGCCCTGATGAGTAACTCGCCAGTGCTGCATTCAAGCATCATGCTGACCCTATGGCATTGAGACCCTCCCGGAGGGTCGGCATGATGCACCAATGCAGCACTGGTGAGTTACTTGCTAGGGCTACATTGCTGCATCACGATGACAAATGCCATCTTTTAGCCACATGCCATTCTTAAAGGGTTAGAAAATGCCCCCCCAACACACACACACCATTAAAAAGGCCCGAGACGGGGGGTAGCTGTGTCACTTGTCGATCCTAAGAAACGCCAATGTCCATTGTCGATCATAATTGATGGCTCTTGTCCCTTGTCAGTTTAAAGAAGCAAGTTTGTCCCTTGTTCATAAGGCTTAAAACAGGGGCTTGTCGCCTTGTCGAATTTACCTGTCTAGAGCCCTTTTAAAAGACCCCCCCCCCCCCCCTCCATGACCTGTTAAAGCACCACCTATTGTTATACAGGTACAAATTGGCGTGGTTAGCATGCAGCTCAGCCCGGTCCTCATGCCGCCATTAACACGTGTGGTGGAGGTGGGGCTGGGAGCAGGATCCAAGAAGCCGGGGTCAGGGGTCAACTAGGGGCGGCCTGAGGTCACAGGGGTCACGGGGGGATCCCACATGTGGGGCAGGCTGAAAGGGGCCCAGCGGGGGGTGGGGGGTTTAACCCTTTAGGGACCGGGGACGGCATGATATCTTATTGCACCATGCCCTTGGTCATCATGATGCATGAATGCAGGCCTGGTGAGTAACTCACCAGTGCTGCATTCAAGCATCATGCCGACCCTACAGGGTTGAGACACTCCCAAAGGGTCAGCATGATGCACCAATGCAGCACCAGCGAGTAACTCGGCGGGCTGCATAGGTGCATCATGACGGCAAATGTCCTCTTCTAGCGACACCCGTCCTTGAAGGGTTAAGTACTGCACGGGGCCGTATAGTACTGCAATGTGTGCTGTCTTTTCTGTGGCCATGATGCATGAATGCAGGCCTTCTGAGTAACTCGCCAGGGCTGCATTCATGCATCATGCCGATACTGCTATGCTGATGCGCTCCTGGGGGGGGGGGCACAGCGTGATACATATATGCAGCCCTGGCGACTAGACTAGACATGGCTGCGTTAATGCATCATGACGATAAAGGACATAGGGCATTAAGGTACTATGCTACCCTTAACGGGTTAAGTGCTTTGCTGGGGCTGGAGTACTAAGGTATAGGTCTCAGACAGGGAAATGAATTTTCACTATAGTTTAATGTAACGTAACATGCGATAAAAAATTCCCAGCCGGGTATTGATGGAAAATCTCTTAGGAATGAATAGGAAAACCTTTTATACACTATATAAAAAAATTAAACGGGTTTTTGTTCACGGAAATCTGAAATGCCGGTTCCTAACATGAATGAACCCCCATAACTGACCATATGTGCAGTGAATAAGTTCATTTCAGACCGAACCTAAATCAACATTGAAATATAGGCCTATCCCTGCAATAATCATATATCTTGAGGTGCCATCTCAATCAGGATATGCTGAGGGCCATTTGTGATTTTTTACAGAATTTTAGCAAATTTTCCAAACTATTTTGACCACCCAGAACTCACTTAGTATTTACTGCAGAGTTCTTCTTTCCCTAATAATGTACTCAATGACCCGGAATTCCCTATCTGAGGCCTATAGAGGGCTGTGTGCTAAAGCAGGTCGAGGGGCTTGCTCTGATTTTGCTGTTCGATGTGAAAAGGCAACATCTGCTACCATTGATTTCTTTGTGGTGAGAGGCATTGGAGTGAAATATAGGCCACCGCTAAATGGTATCGTTATAAACGTGTTTTTCTATCAAACCCAAGTAGCAATGTTCCCATTTAGTACAGAGCATTATTCGGTTAACTCTATAGACCAATGTAGCAAGAAAGGGTGACTTTTCAGAAAAGTTGCTTATACAATTTTGAACATTTTTAAAGCTTGACCAACAAAAAACCCATAAAAATGTACAACCTCCTGCATTTCCTGAATAAGGGACGGTAATATACACTTCTACACCACTATAAGCTGCTTTACTATAACATATAAGACGCAGTGGGTGTACACTGATATTCCTAGGCTCCCTATACGACCAATCTCTCAGTCACTATTACCTAACTTAGTTAGTCATTTTTGGCTCCCTATACGACCAACCTAGGTAAGTTAATATTGTCAGGTTGGTCAGTACTGACCAACTCACCTTAGTCTTTTTAACTTTAATGGGCAGCCACTGAGTGGTCATCATAGTATCTGACAGGTGGCACCAACTAGTGGTACACAAATACAACTAAGGTACACACCAATGATGACCCTAGATTAGCCACTTTTCTTTTTTGAATATAACTTTGTCATTGTGACTAACCCACCTATGACGAACCTAGGATAGTCAGTACAGACTAACCCCTTTAACCTATGGATTTTCAGTGTACCGTGTGGTTTCTGGACAGTAGGACAGGTGGGGAGAGTAGTAATAGAAGCGTTCAGGTGTACTGTGTACTACTATAGTCGTACTTATTACTGAATGGGGAAGTTTGGCACCAGATCTTACTGTACCACGGGGTCACAGTCCTGCACACATCATGTCACATGGACGGTACAGGGCCCGGGGGGGGGGGGGCACTTTGTATATTATGTATACACATGTGTGCGGCTGGCAAGGGTACTTTTCCCACAAAATTCCCCATGATAAGGGTCCAGTTTTCAAGAAAAATTGTCATGACAAGGGTCCAGTGTCATGAAAATCCCCATGACAAGGATATACTTTTCAAGAAAATGTCTGAGATTCCATCAAAATTTCCCATTTTTCACTAAAACATCCCATTTTTTAAACAAAAATGTTAGCGTGAGAGTAAATTTCTTTATCGTCTTTTTCCCCAAACCGAGGACTTTTTGGCCGAAAAATCCATAAATAGGGTAAAGTTTTGGGGTAAAAATCGCAATGACACGGGTAAGGGATGTTGAAGGTGCAGAGGAACACTTGTATCAAAAAAGAAAATCAAGTGCCCCCCCTCCCCCCCGGTGCCAGGGCAGACAAGAGGCTTCTGACACACTCACTGTATTATTACTGCTACACTCATACTGACATGTAATAATGATATACCACTGAGACATGAGGTGGGTCTGAGGTGGAGGTACCGTGGAGAAATGAGCTCCTTAAGGAGCCACCTTAAGAAGAAAGTTGATCGCTGAATACTGGACTATAATACAAGAGACAACAGATACCACAGCTTGGGCACACTCTCCCTATATTCCTGCTCAACCCATACTTCCAAGTACTAAATAATTGAGCACGGAGATATGAGCCGGAGCTATGTGGCACTTTAAGTAGTAGCCGGCATGGAGGTCCTGAAAGAGGGTGAAATTAAGGAGAAAGTTAATCAGGAACGCTGCCCCCCGAGCAGTGGTCACGTGGTGGGCGTCCACCAGGGGGCGTTGTGGTCACGCCTCCTGTACCTGGTGAGTCCCTGGGGGTGCATGTGTAGGGCCGACAGGTATGTCCACAGTACTACCACCTCCAGGGTGGACAGGTACAGGTGTGGTCAGACTATAGGGAGGTCCAGTACCAAGGCTGCAGGTGAGCGACCATACCCCAGGCCTAAACACCCCCCTCCAGGTGTAGTACCCTCACTAACAGCTCCTCACCCTGGAGGAGAAGCTCAGGCTCCTGTCCCAGTGAGGAGCAGACTTAGGCGTGACTGTGGTGTTTTTTACACGTGCAGTAGTTTGGCTACTGGAGGAGTAGGAGAGGCAGGAGGAGGAGGAGGCTGGGGTGGTGGTAGTGGTGTTATAGGGGGTCAGGGGGCTGCTGTGGTGGTGGTAGCACAGAGGGGTGGTAGTGTGATATATCCTCCTAGTACTGGGGACCTGACTCCTACAGCACCAGCAGCAGCAGCCCCCCACATACACCACCACCAGCAGCTCGGTACCCACGGCAGGCCCTCCTACCCCTACACCATCAGTAGTCGGGGTCCACACCCCGCGCACACCACACCACAACCAGAACCACTCCATGGAGGAGGATCACACCCTCACACACGGAGAACCGTGGTCATTATGAGATATGGAGGCAGAAATAACAATAAGTCACACCACCCCTTACACTATAAGGGCCATCACCACCAGGACCCTACCCCCTCCTCCAGGGGGCGTGGGGGGCAGGTGTACCACCAGCCCTCAGTAGGAGGGGGGATCCTCCTACGGCCTAGGGAGTACCTGGAGCTGCTAGCCCGGCCTGGAGGGGTCGGGGAGGGGGACTGTACCGCCGTGGAGGTGAGGTCAGGGATTATACCAGGAGGACCAGGAGGCTGTTTCTCCACCACCACCCACACTAAGGCGGGGCAGCCCAGGAGGAGTACGTTTAACAAGAAGAGACAAGTCACCTTTGGTGATGATGTTACAGGTAAAATAGACACACTAAAACAGAGAAAATTAATAGAGTAATTCATTTTAACTAAGGGAGTGATCATTCTTTATCAACAGGGGGGGGGGGGGGGCAAAACGATTTAGACCCCTTGACGGGGGGGGGGGGGTGTAAAAGATTTGGACCCCTCTTGAAGGGGAGGTCAAAAAAATTTAACCTGATTTGGGCCATAAAGCCCGCGCGTTACTATGCTTCAAAGGGCCTGCGTGCGCGCCGATTTTCGACCCGTGGGGAGGGGGTACAAATTTCGACCTGTTGACAGGGGGGTTTGGTGAGGATGTTACAGGTAAAATAGACACACTAAAGCACAGAAATGTATAAATCAAATCATTTTAACTAAAGTTAATTGAGAAGACCTATTTAGGAGCAGAGAGTTGCACACAGTTGTACAGTAATCTAGTTGGGCTGTGACAGATTTAGAGAGGGGGAGGGTGAGTGAGCAACAGCATTAATGGACATTGTCTTCAACACAAATATGTGTTGAGGGGCAGGCATTTCAACAAAAGCTACGATTTCCCAATAGAGCCCAGTATTCGTAAATTGCAAGAAGGTCCCTCTTCTTAGAGTCTGACAATGCTGGTTTCCCTTCCAAGAGTCTGGCAATGCTAGACCCTCTTCCCTGAGTCTGAAATTGCTGGACCCTCTTCCCAGAGTCTGGCAATGCTGGACCCTCTTCCCAGAGTTTGGCAATGATGGACCCTCTTTCCAGAGGCTGGCAATGATGGAACCTGTTCCCAGAGTCTGACAATGCTGGATCCTTTTCCAAGAGTCTGGCAATGCTAGACCCTTCCTAGAGTGACAGTCTAGCAATGCTGGACCGTCTTCCCAGAGTCTGGCAATGCTGGATCCTTTTCCAAGAGTCTGACAATGCTGGATCCTTTTCCAAGAGTCTGACAATGCTGGATCCTTTTCCAAGAGTCTGACAATGCTGGACCCTCTTCCAAGAGTCTGGCAATGCTAGACCCTCTTCCCAGAGTATGACAATGCTGGACCCTCTTCCCAGAGTCTGGCAATACTGGACCCTCTTCCCAGAGTCTGGCAATGCTGGACCCTCTGTCCAGAGTCTGGCAATGCTGGACCGTCTTCCCAGAGTCTGGCAATGCTGGATCCTCTTCCTGGAGTCTAGCAATGCTGGACCGTCTTCCCAGAGTCTGACAATGCTGGGTCCCTTTCCAAGAGTATGGCAATCCCCAGTGGCGGATTTAGAGGGGGGCGCAGGGGCGCGCGCCCCCTCCTTTTGGCCTGTAGTTAAGAGTTTAATTGTGTTTTTTAGACCCTAATTTTGGCCAACAATAGGGGGTGCGCCCCCTCCTTTTGTCCAGAAAAGGGGGCGCGCCCCCTCCTTTTCCAAATCCTGGATCCGCCACTGATCCCAGACCCTCTTCCTAGAGTCTGGCCAGGGGCGGACCCGGGGATTTTGGAAGGGAGGAGCGTGAGATAGGCAGAGTATGGCAATGCTGGACCCTCTTCCCAGAGTCTGGCAATGCTGGCAATGCTGGTCTAACAATTGATGCTCTATCCTCTTCCCAGTGTCCACCCTCTTCCATGTACCAGAGTCTGGCAACCCAAGCTGGACCATTTTCCCGGAGTCCGGCAATACTGGACACTATTCCCAGAGCCACTTTTTCTAGGACTATGTTGCTGACGTTTTGTGTACATGTGTTACAGGTCGAAGGATGGAGAAGACAGGCGGAGGGGGAGGGGTATTGAGGGGAGGGAGGAGGCTATAGTCGACATGTTATGTACTATAGGAGTACTATAGGAGTGATAATAACGTTATATGTATATGTGTTATTGCAGGTCGGAGGATGGAGGAGGCGGAGGCGGAGGGGGAGGAGGCCCAGGAGGCCGAGGTGGAGCCGGGTGTGTTCGGGCGGTTTGACTGTAACGACAACACGCCCGTCCTCCTACCCAGGTCGGAGCCTGTGGTGAGTGAACTGACCTTTTTACACCTTTTTGTAAATTTAATTGATCTTAAACTGACCTTTTTACACCTTTTTAAATTTAACCCTCTAAGGCCAAAAAAGAGAGAGGTTTGTTTCAGGTAACAGGGGAAGAAACTGTATGGTCGGTAGCTAGGATTTACTTTTTTTAAATAATTTTTTTAACATGAAAGCACTAACCAACTTTTTTTGAATACCCCAAAATTGACCAAAAAATGGAAAAAAATCCGGAAAAAACGTAGGGTCCGCCCTGTTTTGATACGGTCGGTCAGGTGACCTGTAACAAACTTTATTTTTTGGCCTAATGATGGATGTCACTAAAAGATGTATTTGTCATCTTGATGCACCAATGCAGCACCAACTCATCAGTGCTGTATTGGTGCATCATGCCGACCCTTTGGGAGTGTCTCAACCCCGGTCGGCATGATGCTTGAATGCAGCACTGACCAGTTACTCCCCAGGGCTGCATTCATGAAACATGACGACCAAGGGCATGATGCATTAAGGTATCATGCCGTCCTTAAAGGGTTAATACTCTATCTACAATCGATGAAACTGTTTTTATCGTGTAATATATTAGCCCTTCCCGCGCCGCATACTGGTTCAATTTGCCATGTCCTTTGTCCGCTTACTGCATAAATCAAAGATGCTAGTTTTCCTACTCTCCCAGGAATTCCCATTTTCCTTTGGGATTTCCGTATTGAATTATGTTAATTTCCTACATACAATTAACCAAAATCATGGAATTTCCTACGTTTTGTCCATCGGAGATTGGCATATCTGATAAATGCAGCCCTGGTGAATCTACACAGAAGGGCTGCTTTCAAGCATCATGCTGACCTTCTGGGTGTACCTTGTAGGGTCGGCATGATGCATGAATGCAGCTCTGGCGAGTTACTCACCATGGTAATAAGCGTTGATCATGTCCCAAGAAGTGATACATAATATTGACAGATCTGCCTGCTATATCATCAAGAAAACCCTCTACTATTATTAACCCTATATGTGTCATAGCTTGGCACTCTTCCCACTATACTTAGTAACTGGGTGACACATTGGGATATATGTATATTGTATATTGAGAGATATGGTTTGTGTTGTATGCACAGATAATATAACATCCCCAGCCCTTAGTCTGACCAAGTGCTCTTCAAAAATGACTGAGGCAAAACAACATAATATGGCTAATAGCTATACTAATGCCTAATACTCAAAAATAGCCTAAAATGGAAAGAACAGGGCGAATCTAGGCTGGTCGTATAGGAAGCCAAAGAATATCAGTGTAGAGGGAATAGCTATGTGTTCAACGGAGCAATAACATAACCTGCACTGTAAAAAGTTGGTCGCCTTTCTGTAGGTGTACAGTAGATTCTACTGTAGGTGTATAGTTTATTGTAAGTAAACAGTAGAATCTACTGTAAATCTACTGTAGATTCTACTGTAAGTTCATTCTACTGTAGATTTTACTGTAAATCCTTTCTACTGTAGATTCTACTGTAAATCTACGGTAGATTCTACTGTAAATCCATTCTACTGTAGATTCTACTGTAGATCTACAGTAGATTCTACTGTAAATCCATTCTACTGTAGATTCTACTGTAGACCTACAGTAGATTATACTGTTTACTTACACTAACTTTACTGTGTATGCCTTACGTACAGCCCGCTGTACTCTCCCACCTGTCCCAGTGAGGTATGTGGGATGGCCATGTAGACTTACGTTGTAGAGATAACAGAACCATTAGCACCCTCCCTGCTACCCTCCTCCTATCTGTATAACGATAACTCGGCCCTGCCTCGGGCATTACTCATCTGTGGTAGTATGACGAACCCCCTGGAACATACCAAGCCGTATCATACCCATGCATCCTAGGTATGGAGGTCAGGGAGGTGAAGACTATTACACGTATCACTTCTAAACATTTATACCACACTTGGCCGGGAGAACAGGAGAAACTGCCTGTCTGCAGATCAGTACAAAAGGTGACAAAACAAGCTCGGAGATTAGTAGTGGCATAAGTCAGATATGGTTAGACGTGACTAGCTGCATTTAGTGTTATAAACCTTGGACAATTGAAACTATTTGCCGCTGGCGCCTTGGGTATGCAATTACCCTGTTCTGGCTTATAGCACTTCTACAGCAAGTCACTTGTACTATATCTAATACGTTCACCCATTTCAACGTATTACCCATTCAAAATACACACTTATAAACAGAGAATACAGGATATGGCGTGGCCTCCTATTTGGACCACTGTCAATACACAAGTTGTACAGTATGAGTATTTCCTGTTGTATATGGTTGGTCTCATCCCCCCGGCACCATTACCTCTCCCATTATCTGGTGTATGTATTACTGCGGTCCTCTGTGGTGACATATATGACCAGAACAATGTCACAACATTAGGGAGTGGTCATTTTTTAATAACATGGGGGGGGGGGGGGGGGGGTTGGTGGATTGGGGGGGGGGGGAACCAAAGAAATTTGGAGCCCTTGAAGGGGGGGGGGGGACCAAAATAATTGCACCCCTTTTTAGTGAAAAAGCCAGCGTGTTACTATAGCTCAAAGGTGTTGGCGAGACTCAATTTAAACTTGCCTGAGAGGGAGGACCATATCAATTTCGACCAGCTCGTGCAAAAATTCACCGACCCCCCCCCCCCCTGGTGTTAAAAAATGACCACTCCCTTACTTCTACCATAACAGTGTATGTGTCATTAGGTGATACATGTATGGACTGTTTCCTATCAGATACGTGGGCCCTATACCACCCGCACTGTGTATGCACTATGCATTGCTGATATATTCCTTTCCCTTGGCATTATCATCATTATGGACAGTTATTCAGATGATATAAAGCCATATTAAAGGAACGACTCCTATATTGCTTAGTTAGAGGGATGTAACGGCCAGAGGAGTGTAGCTGTAGAGCCGTTTTTCTAGTATATGACATATATGTGCTGATATTCACACATGTAATTTAGGATTTAAACACATTCAAATGCTACTCTAGTAAGCCAGTTAGAATGTCCTTCTGAGAATTTCAACACCCCGGAGATATAGAAGGAAAGGTTTCAATATTTGTGCAACTAATGAATTGTTTTCACTTGGTATGTAGAATTATCCTATCACAACAAGCCTGTGTGTAGATCTATGTGTGGAAGGTGTTGACATGTGGTGTGGCGATTAGCCCTTTAATGACGGCATAATGCCTTAATGCATCATGCCCTTGGTCGCCATGATGCATGAATGCAGCTCTGGCAAGTAACTTAAGACACCCCTGAAGGGTCGGTGTGATGCACCAATAACACCCAGGCGAGTTACTCACCGGGGCTGCATCGGTGCATCAGGTCGACAAATGTCATCTTTTAGTGTTATGCTGTCCATAAAGGGGCAGTACCTGGTATTGGCACACCACCAGAGATCTGACTTTAGATGGAGATGGACGTGGTCGTTATTAGCACGCCCAGGCAGTTACCACACATTGTGTATGTGGGTATGAATGTAGACATAGACAGAGGTCCATGATGATATGTCTGTATTCCTGGTTTCTCCACTTGTGGTACCTTGGTTCATATCACCTGGGCAGAGCCGAGCGTGATATGATCCAAGCTACCACAAGTGGAGAAACCAGGAATTCAGTACAAGTAGAGTGGATCTCTATGCTTATTTTATGTAGTTATTGATGAATTATACTAAGAAATGACATTTAAAGATTGGTTTCATAGCTATTTTAGTTATATCATCATGGAGAAACAGCCCATGGAGGATGAGCATCAGTTTCTCCAGGGGTGTGTGGAGAATGGTCATTTTAGTACTTAAGAATAGTAACTTTGTTTCTCTACATGAAATAGATAGGGAACCTTCACAGATGAAGTCACCTGTTGTGGGACTTTTTCAAGACCCGACCCCCTACCATCCCTGCCAATGTTCTGGGCAGATTGTCCCATACAAATGTATGGAATGCAGAGATCCACTTTTCCTACTTTTGCGGGAGTTCCTACTTTTTCATTGGAATCTCTGTAATAAAATATGTTGATTTCCTACAAAAAGTTGACAAAAATCTCAGGATTTCCTACTTTTTGTTGACTAGTGAGTGGCATCTGTGGGAATGGGTCACGTTTATTCACTAAATTCCTAAACCCTCCTCACTACTATTTGGTGAGGAACTTGCACAGCATACATGCATCAACTCTTTGAGGTTGATACACTCCTATAGACCAATGCAGCAAGAAAGGGTGAAGTTGTTAATAAAGTTTTTGAAATTTTTTGAAGTTTGACCAACCAATACATGAATCTAAGTTCAAAATCCTGCATTCTAATGCATATCATTTGAGAGATAATTGTCCTGTGAATCTCCTGATATCAGATGTCTGCAAATATAGCTATTACAGACAATGACTGTTACGTGCATTCTGCTGAGACCAACACAAACACAACTTTATTTTGAAAAAGTCACCCTTTCTTGACGCATTGGTCTATAGGGGGTTAGAATGATGCATGAAAGCTAGTCAGCAGGGCTGTATTTGTGCATCATCAGGACAAAGGCCATAGACTCACACTAAAGCACTATGTGGCTCTTAAAGTAACAAATAAGACAACCAACTGCAACGGGGGTTATCTTATTAGCCTATTTTCTTTGGCCATGAACGTTCATATAGGTCCATGCTTTGGCCGTTTGTGAACGTTCTCCAACATGTACTCTCTAGTCTACCTGCATTTAATATAATACCACTGGCGGCAAATTGACTCTCAGGTGAAGCTAGGGCCAAAACAGGTGCAAACCAGGGCCGACCTCAGAATTGTTTATATATCTGAGAATTTTCTTTTTTTTCATCAATACTTTATCTTTAATGTTTTGATATTTTTGATAACTCTAACATTCAAGTAAAGGAAATCTATGCATTAAAGGGGCATTCTCACCACTCGCACTTAACCACATAGTAGACTAGAATAGTACTAGAAATGTGGGATATGCTTGGTGATAATGCCACTTTAAATACAGTGACAACCAAGGTTTTTCTTTTAAAGTAAAAAAGAGAATATATTATTACTATGTAGCCCCATGTGAGCTGCTCTTACAACTTGGGGATACTGTGACCTGCTGGTGAGTGGTTCCCACAGCCTGTGCCATATCTGCTTATATTACAGCTCAACTCACGTATGGGAGGTTGGGAAGTGCCCGGAGGAACTGTTTATATTGGATGCGCTATATTGAGAGCAACTCCACTCACATCCTTTAAGGGCCGCATGGTGCTATGTTTTTTGTCATCATTATGAACTAATGCATCAGGGCTGCATTCTTGTATCATGCCAGCCCTTTGGAGTTGATGCATTCCTAAAGGGTCGGCTGGTGCATGAATGCCACCCTCGCGAGCTACTCGCCAGGGCTGTATTCATGTATCATGCTGATAAAGAGCATAATACATAGACGAATGCCAACGCCCATGGATACTGTCTCTATTGTATTTCACGAGTCTTTAATGTTTTGATATTTTTACAGCCCGCATGAGTGAAATACTTCAGAGACAGTATAAATGTAGTTGGCATTTGTGTTTATTTTTTATTTGAAACCATTTAATGAGGAAAAGAAATATTTTCCCAACCCATTGAATACAGCCACATTGTATTCATTGGGGGGCATTGAATGAGGTCCTTCAGTGCTAAAGCATAGGAAATCTTGTATTTCAAAAAAAAAAAGATTAAAAAACTATGCTGCCCTGAAAGTGTTGAATATAGCTGAGTGCTTATGGGGCATCTAATGGTGGAGTTGTAGCCTGTGGGGTGTACATCCGGTATAGCCGCCATCACTCATTGTCCGACAGTATTACCCACTGCTGTGGTATATTGACCACTACCCAGCGCACACCCGTGTTAGCTCTCCTAGGTGCGCGGACAAACGTTCTGAGTGCAATCTTATTCCTATCTTAAACTATCTTAATCCTATCTTAAAAGACTCACTAAATAAATGAAGATGGCACCACTAGTAGTGGTAAGCCTACACAGTCCATAGTAGGATAGGCTAGTTAACTAGCATGTAAGCGGGGGGGGGCTCTGCCCACCAACCCCTGTTTTTTCCCTTCTTTTTCTTTTCTTTTCATAATAGATGTTTATATTGTCTCATCTGGGTGTAGGGTATACACCATAAAGCCAAAACTCGAGTAGCTTAATGTGGGTATGTGACACTAGGTAGCAGATGCAAGGTCAGGGGAGCTATCAGATTATATATCAAGATTTAAGATTATAGATTAAGATTGCGCTCAGAACGTTTGTCCACGCACCCAGGAGAGCTCTCACGTATTTGCCTACCCAGCAGTCATTTGTCGAGTTCGTCACGAGTTGCTCCACTACTGCTCCCACTATAGTGGCGCCACCCAGCGGGTGTACGGCGTACCACAGCCTGTCCCATGTCAATGTGACGTCAATAAAGTAGGGAATACAATGTCACGTTCTAGTTTACCACCCCGACTCCATCATTCTCGGATGGCGCCATGTTTTCTATAATTCTTTTCAATCTTATTAGTAGTATAGTATGTATCGGAACGGGACTATAGTTAACTACTGTTTATTACTCAATCGACATGCAGCCAATCAGAGGCCTCCATTTGGTCACGTGACCCGTTGCCATGGTAACGTGACCTACTTAGGGCTCTCAGCCAATCAGAAGCCAGCATTCTGGGTGACCTACTGACCTACTTAGAAGCTCTCAGCCAATCAGAGGCCGGCATTCTGGTAACCATGGTAACGTGACCTACTTACGTCACGTGACCTACTTAGGCTCAGCCAATCAGAAGCCGGCATTCTGGTAACTAGGGTAACGTGACCTACTTAGGGTTTGTTTGTAAACAACACCACGTGGCTCTCTTGTTTGTAAACAACACCACGTGACACGTGACTGTTTGTAAACAAACAAAGTTATATAACTTATATATAGAAATATCACTAGGCGGCAGAGTGGTCAAAAGGCAATCTCGTAGTAGTAGGTCTACTTGGATCTTGAGTAGCCACCCTTGTGGTTATAATTACCTAGACTAGTTGGCTCTGCCAGCCTGGTCAAGTATGGTGTAGTATTTTTCATCTCGCTATAGTTTAGTTGATATTTTAAAGAAACGGCCTCATTCTATCAGAAATACACAACATTGACATGTTTTTTATATTCAATATATTAGAAGTGTGCTTTGTTGCTTATATAGTTCATTATGCGTTTAAAATGTTCGCGAGTATCGTAGAAATGTACAAAAATCCTATTGTGGCGCCATCTGACGAAAAGAGCGGAGAACTATACTAGGGTATGGCGAGCTAGACTAGAGCATGTAATCACCAGGCGGCAGAGTGGTCAAAAGACAATCTCGTAGTAGTAGGTCTACTTGGATCTTGAGTAGCCACCCTTGTGGTTGCAATTACCTAGACTAGTTGACCCTGCCAGCCTGGTCAAGTGAAATTAGTAAGGAGACCGCACATTAACGCGCTCCACAGTCTTTAGACAGTTAAGACTATAGTACCGTAGATTCTACTGTGTACTCACACTAACTATTTACAGTGCTACATATTCATACCCGAGTTCTAAGTGTTTTTTTTAGAAAAAAGCGATCTACTCACCCATTTTTTTTAGACAAACTCCTATTAGCAGGTAACCCCTGTATAAACCATACTGCAAAGATCTGCTACTTCGAGCGTCTGCCTCGTGACTGATAGTGTACAACAAGACGAAGTGGGCAGAGGTGAAGTACTGTTCCAAGAAAAATTGAGGCTCTTTATATAGCTGAGAGAGCGGCTAATCCGGATGTTCTAAGCTTGTTTTCACCTAGAGCCCCACCCTCTTCCAGAGAGGAATCAAATTGCTTTTCACCTGGACCCTTCCACCCCTAATCCATCAGCATGAAAAGAAGGATAACAAGTGTAACGTGCGCTACATGTATATGGGATTATAGCTGGTGAAGAGATAAAGCCAGGTCAACTGTGTATACAAAGACTACAGGAGGTGATTAACGACAGGTGTGACGCGCCAGCCCGTGGACGGATTATCTTCTAAGCTGACGCTTATTCAACTAGCCAGCTGCCGTCCGCTCCACTCACCACGGCAAGAGGAGGTGCTTTTGTTTTACACTTAAGTCGCTTACCACATGTACTCGTCTCTACCTCACAGACAGACACCCTCTCGCTTGCTTCACGACCCCTGTAGCTTTTTTTGTATACACACTCTAATCTCATAACCCCCTGATCCGTTATACAGGTAACGGGTATTCTCTTTTAAATAGCTGCCAGTCGGCCTGCGGCAGCTGAAAACGACGGTAAGTAGCTTAGCTCTAGAAGCAAGAAGGCGTATATAAGGAGGCTGACACGTGTATAGGCGCCTTATAAGTCGGCAGGGGGTAAATACTAGTGAAAAAGGAAGGCAGGTGTGCAGGTAGCTTTCTAACAGACACGTGTGTGCACTAAGCTGCTTAAGTCTAAACCCACCTGCAGTAGTCAGGTAGCATGTGAAAACTTACTTAACAGATCTCTTAATTGAGTAGAGACTCTGTACTGAGAGAGTCTTTTCAGCCGTTTAAGAGGATTATCTAGGACAGGGTACATAAGGAGTGAAACGACGCTCTCACCCATCACACTTTCTCGACCCGCCCTTCATCATCGTAGCATCGTCCACTCTACGCTCGCTCAGAATGTTATGATGGTTAGTTCTGCTATTTTCAGCTACTTTTCTTATCGAAGTGTTGACGCTACAGAGCATCGAAACTCTCTCCAAATGAGTCCAAGAAAGAAAAAGCAACTTCCACTTGAAGCAGGAAGAGAAACAGTGCCCTATGATGCATGTGAGGTAAAGAAACATTGGAAGGACGTCACCAAGGAGCAATGGATAGAAGCATGCTTCAACTTCATCGGAACGGAAGTAGTTTCATTTGGACAGAGGGAGAAGATTTTGTTGGAGCTATTTTTCTTAGCTCCGTATACTTGGCCTGACTGTGGTGAAATTCCTTCAGGTATTTGTTCAGTCTTCGCCATAGAAGTTATCAGGTCTTTGAAGGAGCTTCGATATATGCAAGGCACTCACGAGGAGATTGTTCAGAAAATGACGGAATTCGAAACAGGAGAAGACACAATATGGTGCGAGGAGACGACATATACGGACGATGATCTGGAGTACATCATTTGTAGCCCGTTGGAACATTATGTTAAAGACTTTGAGGACATGCTAGACAGCACTGAGATGAACCCGAAAGAGAGATCCCTTACTGCACAGAAAGAGGCCAAAGCTGTGTTGGAAAAGCTCAAGTTTGGTCAAGGATTCACTCTTCAAAGCAGCTGTGTGAGTGTGATAAAAGGCCTTGTGTTGAAACATCCAGACATGAAGTTTTCGCGTGCTGTCGACACACTTCCTTTGCCTGAACTGATGATGAACATGATCGGTCCCATCGTACCAACATGTTTCGACTCTGCCAATTGTCCCATGTATAAAATGGTTTCAAGTTTTGCCCGTGGCCGATGGCTAAACGATCCACTGAAGTCAGAAAACCTCCTTGATTTAATCAACTGACTAAATGTATTTTCTCATACTAGTATTAGTAGCATTAGTAATAGCAGCTACTCAGTCTCGTGCAGCACAAGCAGCAGCATCTGTGAGCAGCATCCGTGACATCGTCAGCAGCAGCAGCAGCTGCACGAGCAGCACAAGCAGCAGCATCTGTCAGCAGTATCCGTGACATCGTCAGCAGCAGCAGCAGCTGCACGAGCAGCACAAGCAGCAGCATCTGTCAACAGCATCCGTGACATCGTCAGCAACTGCAGCAGCTGCACGAGCAGCACAAGCAGCAGCAGCTGTCAGCAGCTGCAGCAGCTGCACGAGCAGCACAAGCAGCAGCACCAACAGCAGCAGCAACAGCAAATCAGCAGCAGCAGCAGCAGCAGCAGCAGCAGCAGCAGCGGCGGTGTGGACCACTAAATTCGAGATGGTGACATGTCTGTTTCTTAGAATCGACATTCGACATGAGGCCTAGTGACATTTGACATGAAGCTTGAAAAACATAGTGACAGGTGACATGAGCAATTCTTAAAATCGACATGAGATATGAGCATAATTAAGCGACATCGACATGTGCCATGGCTATTTTTTTTTAAGACAAACGCCATAGACTCCTCATTCAAACCCCCACTAGTAGTGCTCTATAAGCGCAAGCTTTGCCTTAAGAGAGCTGTGGCTGTGAACCCTCTCCTCCCCCCGTACACACAGGTAAATATCAGAGTCAGCCAATGTCGCCAATACTACTCTCATACAAGGGTCAGGCACTGCTGGACTATAATAGATGGGTCAAGGACCATTCTACTGAGGGTCAGGCTAGGCTGGACATTCAATAACAGGCTGGACTTTGGCAAACTTGCTTGAAAGTCTGGCCAGCAAGAGTCCGTTGAAGGACTATACGGTAAAAAGGCTGCTGTTACAGTCAAGATACTCATATTTCAAGCCCAGAAAACTGTAATTAGCTTTCCAAGTTGTTTATTTAACAATATCCTGGCCTAGCAAGAAGCTGTCAGATGACATCTAAGAAAAATGGGGCTGTTAATTGATCAAGAGAGCTACAGTGGACAAGCAGCAGCTGACACTAGTGTCAGCTGCAGCAGCTGCACGAGCTGCTTGTGCTGCTTGTGCAGCGGCTATTTGTAAACTAATTAATACGACTTCCTCATTAAATTTGTCATCTACAACTGTTTCAATCTTAAGGTGTTTTTTTTGAGTTTATTCTTTTTTCAAATTTGGTCCCACCTCAAAAGAGGAATAGGACTCTGTAACAATGTAGCTCTCTTGATCAATTAACAGCCCCATTTTTCTTAGATGTCATCTGACAGCTTCTTGCTAGGCCAGGATATTGTTAAATAACCAACTTGGAAAGCTAATTACAGTTTTCTGGGCTTGAAATATGAGTATCTTGACTGTAACAGCAGCCTTTTTACCGTATAGTCCTTCAACGGACTCTTGCTGGCCAGACTTTCAAGCAAGTTTGCCAAAGTCCAGCCTGTTATTGAATGTCCAGCCTAGCCTGACCCTCAGTAGAATGGTCCTTGACCCATCTATTATAGTCCAGCAGTGCCTGACCCTTGTATGAGAGTAGTATTGGCGACATTGGCTGACTCTGATATTTACCTGTGTGTACGGGGGGAGGAGAGGGTTCACAGCCACAGCTCTCTTAAGGCAAAGCTTGCGCTTATAGAGCACTACTAGTGGGGGTTTGAATGAGGAGTCTATGGCGTTTGTCTTAAAAAAAAATAGCCATGGCACATGTCGATGTCGCTTAATTATGCTCATATCTCATGTCGATTTTAAGAATTGCTCATGTCACCTGTCACTATGTTTTTCAAGCTTCATGTCAAATGTCACTAGGCCTCATGTCGAATGTCGATTCTAAGAAACAGACATGTCACCATCTCGAATTTAGTGGTCCACACCGCCGCTGCTGCTGCTGCTGCTGCTGCTGCTGCTGCTGCTGATTTGCTGTTGCTGCTGCTGCTTGTGCTGCTCGTGCAGCTGCTGCAGCTGCTGACAGCTGCTGCTGCTTGTGCTGCTCGTGCAGCTGCTGCAGTTGCTGACGATGTCACGGATGCTGTTGACAGATGCTGCTGCTTGTGCTGCTCGTGCAGCTGCTGCTGCTGCTGACGATGTCACGGATACTGCTGACAGATGCTGCTGCTTGTGCTGCTCGTGCAGCTGCTGCTGCTGCTGACGATGTCACGGATGCTGCTCACAGATGCTGCTGCTTGTGCTGCACGAGACTGAGTAGCTGCTATTACTAATGCTACTAATACTAGTATGAGAAAATACATTTAGTCAGTTGATTAAATCAAGGAGGTTTTCTGACTTCAGTGGATCGTTTAGCCATCGGCCACGGGCAAAACTTGAAACCATTTTATACATGGGACAATTGGCAGAGTCGAAACATGTTGGTACGATGGGACCGATCATGTTCATCATCAGTTCAGGCAAAGGAAGTGTGTCGACAGCACGCGAAAACTTCATGTCTGGATGTTTCAACACAAGGCCTTTTATCACACTCACACAGCTGCTTTGAAGAGTGAATCCTTGACCAAACTTGAGCTTTTCCAACACAGCTTTGGCCTCTTTCTGTGCAGTAAGGGATCTCTCTTTCGGGTTCATCTCAGTGCTGTCTAGCATGTCCTCAAAGTCTTTAACATAATGTTCCAACGGGCTACAAATGATGTACTCCAGATCATCGTCCGTATATGTCGTCTCCTCGCACCATATTGTGTCTTCTCCTGTTTCGAATTCCGTCATTTTCTGAACAATCTCCTCGTGAGTGCCTTGCATATATCGAAGCTCCTTCAAAGACCTGATAACTTCTATGGCGAAGACTGAACAAATACCTGAAGGAATTTCACCACAGTCAGGCCAAGTATACGGAGCTAAGAAAAATAGCTCCAACAAAATCTTCTCCCTCTGTCCAAATGAAACTACTTCCGTTCCGATGAAGTTGAAGCATGCTTCTATCCATTGCTCCTTGGTGACGTCCTTCCAATGTTTCTTTACCTCACATGCATCATAGGGCACTGTTTCTCTTCCTGCTTCAAGTGGAAGTTGCTTTTTCTTTCTTGGACTCATTTGGAGAGAGTTTCGATGCTCTGTAGCGTCAACACTTCGATAAGAAAAGTAGCTGAAAATAGCAGAACTAACCATCATAACATTCTGAGCGAGCGTAGAGTGGACGATGCTACGATGATGAAGGGCGGGTCGAGAAAGTGTGATGGGTGAGAGCGTCGTTTCACTCCTTATGTACCCTGTCCTAGATAATCCTCTTAAACGGCTGAAAAGACTCTCTCAGTACAGAGTCTCTACTCAATTAAGAGATCTGTTAAGTAAGTTTTCACATGCTACCTGACTACTGCAGGTGGGTTTAGACTTAAGCAGCTTAGTGCACACACGTGTCTGTTAGAAAGCTACCTGCACACCTGCCTTCCTTTTTCACTAGTATTTACCCCCTGCCGACTTATAAGGCGCCTATACACGTGTCAGCCTCCTTATATACGCCTTCTTGCTTCTAGAGCTAAGCTACTTACCGTCGTTTTCAGCTGCCGCAGGCCGACTGGCAGCTATTTAAAAGAGAATACCCGTTACCTGTATAACGGATCAGGGGGTTATGAGATTAGAGTGTGTATACAAAAAAAGCTACAGGGGTCGTGAAGCAAGCGAGAGGGTGTCTGTCTGTGAGGTAGAGACGAGTACATGTGGTAAGCGACTTAAGTGTAAAACAAAAGCACCTCCTCTTGCCGTGGTGAGTGGAGCGGACGGCAGCTGGCTAGTTGAATAAGCGTCAGCTTAGAAGATAATCCGTCCACGGGCTGGCGCGTCACACCTGTCGTTAATCACCTCCTGTAGTCTTTGTATACACAGTTGACCTGGCTTTATCTCTTCACCAGCTATAATCCCATATACATGTAGCGCACGTTACACTTGTTATCCTTCTTTTCATGCTGATGGATTAGGGGTGGAAGGGTCCAGGTGAAAAGCAATTTGATTCCTCTCTGGAAGAGGGTGGGGCTCTAGGTGAAAACAAGCTTAGAACATCCGGATTAGCCGCTCTCTCAGCTATATAAAGAGCCTCAATTTTTCTTGGAACAGTACTTCACCTCTGCCCACTTCGTCTTGTTGTACACTATCAGTCACGAGGCAGACGCTCGAAGTAGCAGATCTTTGCAGTATGGTTTATACAGGGGTTACCTGCTAATAGGAGTTTGTCTAAAAAAAATGGGTGAGTAGATCGCTTTTTTCTAAAAAAAACACTTAGAACTCGGGTATGAATATGTAGCACTGTAAATAGTTAGTGTGAGTACACAGTAGAATCTACGGTACTATAGTCTTAACTGTCTAAAGACTGTGGAGCGCGTTAATGTGCGGTCTCCTTACTAATTTCACTTGACCAGGCTGGCAGGGTCAACTAGTCTAGGTAATTGCAACCACAAGGGTGGCTACTCAAGATCCAAGTAGACCTACTACTACGAGATTGTCTTTTGACCACTCTGCCGCCTGGTGATTACATGCTCTAGTCTAGCTCGCCATACCCTAGTATAGTTCTCCGCTCTTTTCGTCAGATGGCGCCACAATAGGATTTTTGTACATTTCTACGATACTCGCGAACATTTTAAACGCATAATGAACTATATAAGCAACAAAGCACACTTCTAATATATTGAATATAAAAAACATGTCAATGTTGTGTATTTCTGATAGAATGAGGCCGTTTCTTTAAAATATCAACTAAACTATAGCGAGATGAAAAATACTACACCATACTTGACCAGGCTGGCAGAGCCAACTAGTCTAGGTAATTATAACCACAAGGGTGGCTACTCAAGATCCAAGTAGACCTACTACTACGAGATTGCCTTTTGACCACTCTGCCGCCTAGTGATATTTCTATATATAAGTTATATAACTTTGTTTGTTTACAAACAGTCACGTGTCACGTGGTGTTGTTTACAAACAAGAGAGCCACGTGGTGTTGTTTACAAACAAACCCTAAGTAGGTCACGTTACCCTAGTTACCAGAATGCCGGCTTCTGATTGGCTGAGCCTAAGTAGGTCACGTGACGTAAGTAGGTCACGTTACCATGGTTACCAGAATGCCGGCCTCTGATTGGCTGAGAGCTTCTAAGTAGGTCAGTAGGTCACCCAGAATGCTGGCTTCTGATTGGCTGAGAGCCCTAAGTAGGTCACGTTACCATGGCAACGGGTCACGTGACCAAATGGAGGCCTCTGATTGGCTGCATGTCGATTGAGTAATAAACAGTAGTTAACTATAGTCCCGTTCCGATACATACTATACTACTCTTATTCAAATAGA
Source organism: Harmothoe impar (assembly GCA_947462335.1). Lineage (NCBI taxonomy): Eukaryota > Metazoa > Annelida > Polychaeta > Phyllodocida > Polynoidae > Harmothoe > Harmothoe impar. Next base: position 14,425,451 of record OX381705.1, on the reverse strand, counting down.
AAGTACAAAACTTGAAAATCTATGAGGGAGAAATGGCACTATACAAGTTGGTGGCCATGAGGAGTCCCAGATCCAGTCCTTTGTGAACTTTCACGATGACCCTGACCCAAAAGGCCCTGGTGTTTATGAGCAGTGTTTTTTTGGCATGTATTTTTAGGTATTTTTGGGGTTTATACCAGAAAAAATACTTATTTTTTTACTAAAATTGTTCTTTTGCTGAAATTATACGAAAATTTGAGGAATTTTGTCTCCAAATCCTCAAAGAAAGGTAAGACAAAAGAAGAAAATCGACCTACCTAGCCTTTTTCTTTGGGCGATGTATACCTAAACACAACTTTGTTTTGGCCTGACTATGTAGGGGGCTATAGACATAACGCCAGACAACATCCAGAAGCCAAAGACGTAGGGGATTATGGCCAAAGAGTTCAGTGAGTTTACCCTGCATTACATCTACCCTCTCTAAACCCCTCTCCGATAACCATCTGCGTTCTTTTTAATGAATGGAGGATTCAACATCCCCTTAGGGACATAGGACAGGTGTAGACATTGACATGCGTACACAGAAAGAAGAAACAGCGTCAAAAGGGAGTCCAGGTTGCCTCCAGAATGACTCCCCTCTTTAGGGGAGCCCAGGCTGCCTGTGACCCCCCTCCCTCCCCCCCCCCCCGGTGACTCCCTGGCCTACATAAGGGAGTCACCTCAGGGAGTCACCTAGTTCCCTGACTCGCCTAAGGGAGTCACATAAGGACCTGGGCTCCCCTAAAGAGGGGAGTCATTCTGGAGGCAGCCTGGACTCCCTTTTGACGCTGTTTCGTTTCTCTTTGTATACCTACACACACAGAAAAGTGAGAGTCATTGTCGCCAAAACTACCCTCACCTGAGGGTCAGGCACTGCCTGACTCTCAGGTGAAGGTAGTTTTAGCGACAATGACTCACTTTTCTGAGGGTGTACCTCTCCGGTATGCCCTGTCACTGTACAGACGTCACCCTACCTGACGTGTCCATGAGTTGTGGACTTTTAACTAAATGTCGTCTGCACTCTCAGTCAGTGGGACGCAGCTCAACCATTCACACACTAAACTATGTCTACACTCACCATCTCAACGATTTGTCATCTAGCAACATGTAGTTTAAGTGAACCCATTAAGAATGGCATGGTGGTGGGATGTCCTTTGTCCTTTGTCGCAGCAGGTAAGTCACCAGGGCTGCATTAATGCATCATGCCGACCCTACGTGGTTGATACACTCATGACGGGTCGGCACTATGCATAGATGTAGCCCTGACAAGTCTGCATCCATACACATTGCGACTGTTAAACCCCCAGCGCCCTTAAAAATAGGGTTGAGTACCTCTCCCGGCCCCACTGCAACTGTCGCCGGAGGGGTACCGAGATCTGGGCATTTAAAGGGTTAAATATATATCCTGGGGCTGGGTGGCTTGATATCAGCGAGATGCACTTAACCAAAGAGGGAATTTTAATACATTGTATACCTACTGGTAATAAAAACTTGTGTTCAGGTAACCTGACCGACTTTATTCTTTTGGCCCAGTCCCCACCCTATTTACCTATATAGTTTTTATGCCTTTTTGGTAAAAATGCTTTTAGTTACCAAAAGGGTTTAATAATCTGTAAAATCTACTGATGTTACTCAACCATCCTGGTAAAAATGGCAAAAGAAACAGAGTAGAACGACAACAAAACCCAATCTATTCCTTTTGGTCATGAACACAACACTTTATTTCTTGACCATTGTTGACCAAAGCTCCCACTGCCCATTCCCACAGGGGGTCCACTATTGGCTGTATCAGTATACATACATGGTGTCTGTACCCCTCTACCCTCCATTCTACCCACCCTGCCACTTCACCTGGGTCCTGTCATGCAGACACCACCACCATTCTCCCTGCTAACCCGGCCATCACCAGGGTCTGACCACCCATACACGAACAGTAACACCCATACACTGCCACCTAGATACTGCCACCCAGATACTGGGTGACCCGGCGTTCAGGCCAAAAAAAAAGAGGTTTGTTTCAGGTAACAGGGGCAGGAAATGTAGAGTCGGTAGGTCGGATTTTTTTTTTAAACTTTTTTTTTTAACATGAAAGTACTAGCTGGTTGGTCCGAATACCCTAAAATTCACCAAAAAAAGTAAAAGTACGGACATTTCTTCAAAATTGCATCAGAAAACGTAGGGTCGGCCCTGTTTTGATAGGGTCGGTCGGGTTACCTGAAACAAACCTTTTTTTTTGACCCGGCGTTCAGTGGGAGAAAAGTGTCAATGGTGGCCGTCCTCAATCGACCCCTAAGTGGAGGAGGAGGGTAGGGGTGAAAGGCGAATTTTGACAAATCAGTGTCAGTGTGTCTCTACCCCTACCTGTACGGCTACCCTGCCCATTTAGGTCTAACCATTCAAAAACTGCATAGTGCTTTAATAAGAATTCCCTAATATTATCATGGTGCAAATCTACTGACCAGGGCTACACTCATGCATCATTCCGACCCTTTGGGAGTGTCTCAAGCCCATAAAATCGGCATGAGGCATGAATGCAGCACTGGCGAGTTACTCGCCAGTGCTGCATTCATGCATCATGCTGATAAAGGGTAAACTACGGGTAACTGGTTGTTGCTTCATTGGTGCATCATGCCAACCCTTTGGGAGTGTCTCATCCCCTAGGGTTGGCATGATGCACCAATGCAGCCCCGGCGAGTTACCGGGGCTGCATTGGGATATCATGACGACAAATGTCATCTTTTAGCGACATGCATCCTTATTAAAGGGTTAAAGCACCCTGCGCCCCTTAGAGGAATAAGTTCCTATATACATTGTATAGGCCGTTCACCCCCCGGTTCACTGCCCCTTGTAAGGACATCCCCTATTTACATCTATTTACAAAACCACACCAGTCATGCCGCACAAAGTGACGTGAATGGCCATATCAACCCGGCTACCTGCAGACTCGCTCAACCAGTACCCTTTCCCACCACAAGGGCTGCAAATGGGACTGGTGGAACTGGTATATTTAGATTGTTACTTCCTGTCGGGCTGTGTACTGGAATTGGTGTACAGGATTTGACAGGTCAACTCCTGAGAGCAAGTTAGTGAAACAAGTTTTTTATATGAGTTTGCCCAGACTCTACTATTATAGAGTCGGGGCCTGAGACTGCCTACCTACAGCTGTGGGGTCCATATGATCCATAACAGGTGAAGAAGGCAATTTTTTTACTGTTACAGCGGGGGGGGGGGGGGGGATGCGGCAGCGTCTAATTAATATTAGGGTACCCACAAACAGGGAAAACATGAAAAACAGGGAAAATGGAAAAAAAAGATTCCCTCTCAGCGAAACATGGAATTTGAAAATGTTGCCAAAGCACAAGGAAAACACTTGGAATAAAATTAAGATAATTACTAGTTTAAAGAGTTATAACATCCATTAACCTTTTCAGCCAAAGTATATCTACATATGCCCTAAATAACCCGTTTTTATTAAGGCCGGTCAGAGCTGGCACCCGGTCAGAGCTGGCACCCAGTCATAGCTGGCACCCGGTCAGAGACGAAAACATTGGCCCAAGGTCATGAGACACAGCCTACATTTTAAGAAACAATTGTGTGATATTATCAGATTCTGTATTATCATCAAACCGTTCAGTGCTTCAAAGCTCTGGAATAGAAACATTAGACCCAATGAGAATCTGGAATCATGTTTTGAATAGTGGCATTTCAAAACAACTTTAGTTAAACATTGGTAATGGTGCTTGAATTCAATCAGGACCACTAGTCCCCTCCTACACAGTGGCTATAGATTAACCTTGTTTTAGGGGAGTGGTTCGCCAGGGGTGGTTGGGAATCAGAACTGATTAGATCCACAGAGACTCCATTCACTAATATGGAGCTTTTTAAACCCTTAAAGGGCCGCAGAGTGCTATGCCCTCTGTTGTTATGATGCATGTATGCAGCACTGGTGACTCTACTCACCAAGGCTGCATTTATACACCATGTCGACCCTATGGGTTGATACGTCTCAAAGGGTCGGCATGATGAATGAATGCAACCCTGGGTAGTTACCTTTCAGGGTTGTATTCACCCATCCTGATGATAAGCGGGATGGTGCATTAACGCATCACCCTGCCCTTAAAGGGTAACAGCCCAACAGGCGGACAATAGGGAGACGACTGGGTCCGTGTCCTGCTGAATTGGTGTCAGATTACTCCTCAAAAGCCGCTCCTATAACCCTTTAAGGATGGCATGTCGCTAAAATATGACATCTGTCGTCGTGGAGCCCCAGCGAGTAACTCGTGGGTGCTACATTGGTGCATCATGACGACCCTTCAGCCATGTCTCAACCCTTGATGCTTGAATGCAACCCTGATAAGTTACTCACCAGGGCTGCATTCATGCATCATGACGACAAAAGGCATGATGCATTAAAGCATCATGCCATCCTTAAGGAGATAAAGACCAGCACGATGTGTTGAGTTGGATAGGACAAGGGGACGCCCCGGCTGTAAAGAGTTGTAAAACCTGCTGGAATTAATTCTATCAACACTTGAACAGGGGCCCATTGGACTCCTTCATCAAATTAGGCAAATTAGATGGGGGTGCACGCATGCAATGTGGAATCAGTACTGATGTGTCTGCTACTGTAGATAATACCCTGCAAAAACAAGCCCGTGCGATATCCTTTAAAATTACACCAGTCATTACATGTTTATCACTGCTGAAAGGAAAAATAAAATTACAAAGTAAATAATTCAGCGTTGCAGTGACACCCATATCTTAAATACAGCAGGGTGATTTGTGTGCCGATGACGTTCAATGGGCTTTGTCAATGGCTGAAGGAAGAGTCAATTTGCGCGCGTCTTTTTGCGTCTTTAATGGCGGCGTTTTTTTACTGACTGCTGGCTGGTTGTGATATGGACGTGCTTTATTTAGAGCTGATCTTCCTCCCGGGACGTCCGTACAGGGCGGATGGGGGGGGGGGGGGGTAGCACTGTGAGCTTATAATGACACCAATGGCCAATGGGTGTAGTGGGATGATTATACAGTATAGTGTGTACATGAAAAACTTTGGGTTGTGGGGGAGGGGGGTGACACTGTCTCTTTGAGGGTAGATAGCAACTACCGCCCTACCGCCCTACTTGTTACAGGTTGGGAGATTTGACCGCCCTGCTTTTCACAGGTTGGGAGATTTGACCACCCTACTTTTCAGTTGTTGGGAGATTTTACCGCCCTACTTGTCAGAGGTTGGGAGATTTGACCGCCCTATGTATATGTGTATGATCTGTACATGGACTGCCCTACTCCAACCCACCGCTGCTGTTAATTTACTTAGGGCTAATTAGGCATAGGAAAGCTGGATGGGCTAATACAAGTTAGGTCTCAAAACAAATTCAATTCTATACATCCCTATCAGCAAGAAAACTTACCCAATTTATTGTCTTGATTTTAACTACCCTACTATTTTTCAGGGTCGTGCTGCAGTGGTTGTCCAAATCATGGTGGAGTAGCCCCCCCCCCCCCCCCGGTGTATAACCAGTCTAAACACTAGTATAGCAGATAGAAGAAGGGCAGAAGAAAATTGATGGCAACTTTTCCTCAGTTCCAAATATCATTTAATGAGTGCTTAGAGGGATATCTGCTATAATCCCTTTGTAATGATCAATTTGGGACCTATTATAACTATGTGTAAATACAGTGAAGAGACACCGACAGTTTAAATCTATGCAATAGGAAAACATGATAAAGAAAAGAAAACAGTTTAGTCAGTGGATCCATTAGTTTATACATCTATTGACATATATATGCAGTGCAATCTCTACTCAAGATCGTTTACAGCTGCATCTCTCATACCTTAACCACCAGTGGGTATATTCTAGCTCTGTACTGAGATTCATACGCAGTGGTGGGCGTGATTAGGCCTGGTATCCTGCAGCCAAATATAGTACCATTCATCTTCACAGCTGCAAGAGGGTCCGAAGTCTGCAGTGCCACATTGCCGAAAATAGATCAGTCAATATACCCCCACCTAATCATCATCGCAGCATCTATAGTTGCATCACGATCTCTAACCACCATATGCAATGTATTGCACCAACTAGAAATGCCAGGGAATAAATGCTATACTTCTATATCACGTATTTATATACCAAGTTGTCTTAACCAGCTTAGGTCGTTACAATAACAGACTCAATCACTTAGTTTGGTTGGGAATGACATCAGAATTGTGTCCAGGTGACCACCTACATGTATACACTGTTAATAGTCAGTTGCCATTTTTGTAGGTGTACAGTAGAATCTACTGTCAATGTACAGTTTATACGTAAAGACTAGAACCTGCTGTGAAACTACAGCAGATTCCACTGTACATCTACAATTACTATTTACGGCGTATGTTTTTTTTCGCCATTTGATACTGTCGCTGTTGTATTCCACGAGTGGGGGCTGGGGCAAGTATCCTACGAACCCACAGGCTGAGTGGGATGCCGTCCTTTAAGGGTTAAGGGCTTAAAGTCTGCAGCACAAACAAGTGTGAAGACCATGGAACTTGGAAGCTCCAGCCCCCACCACACTGAGCTGCTCGTGTTTCTACATGATCTGCTCACGTCCCCGTCCATGCTCCGTCTGTCTATGAAGTAGGAGACAATCAGATTAATATTTGAGGAGGCACACGTCGTTATAAGTCCTATAGGGTGGCTGCCGCTTCTACAATGTATTTAGATCATTGTGTCTTTTTCTATTTATGTCTCTCCCACGTACATGTCCAATATATCATGTCTAATCTATTTAAAATTATAATTTATTTCAAATGCCTGTTCATTGAATAAGAAAGAAATGTAAAAGAGAGCTTACCAGTATGATAATGAAACAAGGTTAACGAACCTGTGGAATAAAAAAAATAATTTTCATGCTCAGATAAATAAATCTGAATTATAAAAGCACTCTCTTAAAATAATTAGACACACAATCCACCAGAGCCTGAGGCATTTCATGCACAGTTGATGTAATGTATCCACACAATTATGAAGGTCTTCATAGAGAGTAGACCACAAAAGTATGATTCATTGTGTTACCTGGCCCATGAGTGTTATAGTTTTCTGTACAAATCGAGTCACTGTTTGCACCTTCTTTTATGAAAATCCACCAAGTTCCACATTGAATCTATCTAGCTCCACCTTATCACAAAACAAAAAGGCCCACGAAGAGGGCTAATTACAGGCTTGCCAAACCCCGACGCTAAACGCATGCCTATGATGCATCCGCGTCAGTGTGCAGTGGTCCAGAGGGAATAGGTCATGTCAGAAGCAGTGCGCTTGGTGTCAAGGGGCAACACACTGAAAAAGTAAACTTGTCTCCAGACTCGTCGAAGTGACTATAATAAAATAAACGAGTCAAAAGTTGGCTAACCTATTAGGTTCATCCCACAAATAGAATCTGGAGCTGGCAAATGTCTGGTTTTGGGCTGGCACATGCCAAGTGGGTCATCTATCTCCAGCTAGAAGACACGCTTCCTTGTCACTTAGACAAGTTTTTTACTCATTTATTTTATGACCGTCACTTGGAAGAGTCTGGAGACAAGTTTATTTTTTGAGTGCAGGCCAGGCTGGAGCAGCGCTGACTCACTGACCCCTACAGTAGGACTGACCTTTATGAGTGCACGGTCAGCGGGTCCTGCTGGTGGGTCAGCTACAGCCAGGGGGTCATGATCACAGACCAGGGGTGCTGTTAGTTTACTAACCCTTTAAAGTACATTTTGTTGTATTCAACCACGGTCATTATGTTGCATGAATGCAGCCCTCGTGAGTAACTCTCGACCCTGCTGGGTTGATATACACTCCAGAAGGGCTGGCATGCAGCCCTGGCCAATACCCACCAGAGCTGCTACATGCATATATCATGACGATAAAGGGCACCATGTGGTCCTTAAAGGGTTGCTCCAGGGTCCCGCAGAGTCACCCCGGGGGTTGCACTGTACCAGGATGTCCGGCTCCTGGACGTACATAACCCCCCCCCCTCATACACACACAGCCATCTCCAGGCATCGGCCACACTCTGCTGATAAGAATACTAAAAGTGAGTCAATGTGTGACACTATAAACAGCGAGTCTATTGAACTGGTGCAAAGTGACAACTCTATACTACTCACTCATGTGGGGTGTGCTGTAGCCCGTGCAGCTCGTCCGTCAGGTTATTTCCAAAAAAACGATGGTATCAATCGTCCTTTATCATCATGATGCATGAGTGCAGCCTTGGCGAGTATTTCGTCAGGACTGCATCCATGCGTCATGCAAACTCCTCGGGAGTGTATCAAGACTGTACACAGAGAAAATAAACAGCGTCAAAAGGGAGTCCAGGTTGCCTCCAGAATGACTCCCCACTTTAGGGGAGACTATGCTACCTAAGGGAGGCTAGGTGACTCCCCTATCGACCTAAGGGAGTCACTTGGGGAGTCACATAATAATTCCCTGACTCACCCAAGGAAGTTACCAAAGGACCCGGGCTCCCCTAGAGGGAGAGTCTTTCTGTAGGCAACATTTTAGACTCCCTTTTGACGCTGTTTCTTTTTTCAGTGTATAGTCGGCATGATGCATTAATGCATCACTGATGAGCTACTGCATGACCAGGGCTGCAATTGTGCATCATGCCAGTAAAGGACATACTGCATCAAAGCACTATGCAGACCTTAAAGGGTCTTGGAGTTAGGTGCTGCAGCTATAAGGGAGCTTATGTGACTCCCTGGCCGACCTAGGGGAGCCACCTGGAGGAGTCACATAGTAGTGCCCTGACTCACCGAAGGGAGTCACATAAGGACCCGGGCTCCGATAGGGAGGTGAGTCTTTCTAGATGCAACCTTGATTCCCTTTTGACGCTGTTTCTTTCTTCAGTGCATAAACGGCATGATGCATGAATGCAGCACTGCATGACCAGGGCTGTAATTGTGCATCATGCCAGTAAAGGGCATACTGCATCAACGCACTATGCAGACCATAAAGGGTTAATGCATGGGGTGCTGCAGTTATAGGTGCTAAATGACCTGTAGCGGGCACGTATCGCTCGGGGCAGCCCGAGCGTGCGTGGAGAGCGCATTGCCCGCCTGTGGTAGCTCAAGTACCGTAGCAGAGCAGTGAGAAGCAGCTGGCCCTGTGGTGTAGCGGTAGCATTCTCAACTCCGGAGCGGAGGGGCCGGGGTTCGATTCCCCGTAGGGCTTGACGTTTTCGCTGACCTGTTACACTGGTGCCGTGACCAGGATCCACCGAACCTGGGTTGGGTACTTGAGTGTGTTCAGCTTCTGCTAGGAGGTCCGTGGGACCTCCATTGACCTGGCAGAAGTCTGAGCGGTTTCAGCTTGTGCTATGTGTGCGTCCAAAGACACATGTTCAGGGCAGGTGACTGGCTTCGCCGGCTAATTCTAAGTAAGGGATTAGCTTTGATCACAGATTCCTGAGTAACATGTCTGTCCGCGGACCTAGCAAAAGTCTGAAGGGGAGTAATGTAGCGGGCACGTATCGCTCGGGGCAGCCCGAGCGTGCGTGGAGAGCGCATTGCCCGCCTGTGGTAGCTCAAGTACCGTAGCAGAGCAGTGAGAAGCAGCTGGCCCTGTGGTGTAGCGGTAGCATTCTCAACTCCGGAGCGGAGGGGCCGGGGTTCGATTCCCCGTAGGGCTTGACGTTTTCGCTGACCTGTTACAGACCCATACATCCTCACATATCCTGGAGCTGGTATCCTGATGGTGATTCCACTCGGCAGGATATTGGTCCGACCGTGACTTCCGTAGATTTATTTGCTTCGTTCTTTTTATCATCCTGGCTACACTTTGCATCCTAAATCGCCATTACCCCTAGGAAACAAACCTATATGATAGATGTTGGCAAAGTAATTATTACTTAGGTAGAATTTCTAAGGCGTACAAAGAGGGTTGAAACTTTATATTGGTGCAATCAACATCAAAGACATGCACATGATAATTATTCTGGCAACATGACTGTTTATTTCTTGTGTCACCAATATATATGCAACCATAATAATCTGTGTTGTTGACATCCCCGGGCAGGACATGCGGGTATGTGGGTACAGGGGTCAGGTACAGGGACGGGGACGATGCAGCGGACATCGTGAGGGGATAGTGGCACCCAGGGGTGTAAGAGGGTGGTAGGGGGCTGGTGGGAGGAGGGGGGGGGGTGAGAACATGCTGGTCATGTACGTGAATACACACAGAAAAGTAAAAGTGTCACCTGTGTCTCCCACGTGACTCTGGTAAAATGGAGAGTAAAACAGCTAAATACTCTGCTTATATGAAGGGTCAACTTATGTTGACTCTCTACTATCAGTGTCAACTTGAGTCGACTCTCTACTACCAGTGTCAACCCAGTGTTGACCCTTCTTATAAGCAGAGTCAATAGCTGTTTGACACTCCATTTTATCAGAGCCACGTGGGAGACACAGTTGACTCCTTTACTTCTGTCTGTGTATGGATTGTGGAGGGGGGGGGGGGGTGCCCAAGCCGACAGAACCCTACAGACATTTCTAAACTTGGGTGACTATAGACATGGCAGCGGGAAAGAACACACCATTAGAGGACTCCTATGTAAACCTGACAGCTCCAGCAGCACATTTCGGAGCTCTACAGAGATTATATCAAGACAACCAATGGGACATCTCTACCGTGTGTATATCAACTGGAATCCCCAGTCCTGCGGAGGTACCGGAGGATGTAGGAGATTACTATATCCCTCCTGTCCCAGGGACTGACAAGTGTCCTCATTGTTTGTGCCAACCCTGCATTACAAGTGAGACCCACAGGCAGTTATGGTGGGAGGTAAGGAATCATGACCCTGCAGGGAGGAATGCTAGTCAGAGTTAAACCACAGCGGAGGGCCAAGACAAAGGAATTCACACCTTGGTTATTTCCACTTAGACTCACATAACCTTCTAGCTGTGGTTTAAAATAGTTAGACAATGGTTATGAAAGGGTAGGTAGGATTAACCACAGCTTATAAAGCTGTGGTTAATTCTATTTACCCTTTCATAACCATAGTCTAACTATTACGAAGAAACACTACAGGAAATTCTGGACTATGATGTTTCACAGAAGGGCATGGGACGATCCGCTTTACCTGCAGAGAAAGGAGGCTGCACTTTGTATGGAGCCCTCACCGAGAGGTGCTGTGTATGTGTACTATAGGAAGGATATCATGCCGAATTGTGTTGTCAAACTGGTCAGGGGATGGTTACCTAATCCCCACTCCATACCTTACCTGGGACATCTGTGGGAATAGAACTTTACATGTGTCACGGACCTAATACTATATGGGACTTTCCTTCGTTAAAACAGGGCCCTTGCCAGGGCGATTGTGTACCCTTGCCAGCCGCACACATGTGCATACAAAATATATCAAGTACTCCCCCTCCCGGGTACTATCGCCAAGAACGTACAGAATAACTTGGCCCAACTTAATATCGTGTACTGCATTTATCACATTTATCATGGACTGATTAGTTCACCTTCCGTTGAACAAAAGAATATTAAATGATAGGATATAACATCAACTGAAAGGTTTAAACGTTATTCTTGAATGAGCTCTTGTCTGAGATGCCTGTTGCTATCCGAATCTGCTTTACTATACAGGTCTTTATATTTTACAATATAAAACTCAAAAGTGTACATTGCATTTATATCATTTTGTTTTATTTCACACCAAGAAAGTCTATCAAATAGTATACATGTACTCGTACCCTTTCAGTACCTATATTTGTTGTTTTCTTTACGTATTAAAAAATAAAATCGTTAAATTAAGAATTTTCCCAAATCACGATTTTCATGACGTGGGCGGTGATGAGAAACTACAGGCCCGTAACTAGCCCTCTTCGCAGGGTGGTTCATTTTTGTTAAATGTCGGACCGAAGCGCTTGGAAGTTAAAGCTACTATGTCAACTAATTATATGGGATTTCACCAATTTAGGTTGATTACATGATCTATATAATTGAATGCCGGTATGGAAAGTTGAAATGCTCTCATTCATCATTCAGCATAATAAAACTAACGACAATATATTGTCGCAGAAATAATAACCTGTTATAGGGGTGCATCATAACACCATCGGATTTAGCCTGCAATCACAACACAACAACTTGTATACAACCAATACATTTAGTCTATCCCTACCTGCAAATCACAATAAAGAAATCATTGGTACCATTGAGAATAATGTGAGAAACGAGGAAAATGGGTAAAGAAAGCAATTGCAGTATTATTTGATAACTTAATTTTGGGGCATTTTAACCGATATCTTTGAAGTGGGCAGACACTGCCGGTACACACTGAAAAAGTGAACTTTCCTCCAGACTTGTCTAAGTGACTGTCATAAAGTAAACGAGTCAAAAGTTGTCTAACCTATCAGGTTACCATTCCACAAATAGAATCTGGAGCTGGCAAATGTCAGATTTTGGGCTGGCACACACTAAGTGGGTCTTCTACGGTATCTCCAGCTATAAGACCCGCTTCCTTGTCACTTAGATGACTTTTTAACTCGTTTATTTTATATGGCGGTCACTTAGAAGAGTCTGGAGACAAGTTTACTTTTTCAGTGCACGTTGCAGGAAGGTCGGCAGGAAGCTGAGCCCGCCTGAGTCGGAAATTGCCACCCTCAGGTGGGTGTAGGGCCTCATTTAGAGGGATTCTCCTGGACGTCCAACACGACAAGCACATAGGGGCTGTTTAGATTGGTCTGGTTACCCTTTAACAGAGGCGTAGGAAGCACATCTTCATTGGGGGAGGAGGGGCCCAACCCAACCAGCCTTAAATATTAGCTTCCAATCATGGTAGTGCATATACAAGCTCATATAGGAATTGTATAGAACAGTAGTATTTGAGCCCCATTAAGTTCTGATTGGATGCCAGACCCAAGTGTCCCTAAGTGAAAAATGTACGTTTTTGAAATTTCGTGTATTACATTATAGGGTGTTGGTAAATTGGGGGGTGGGGGGCAAACATATTCAGACCCCCCTCCTTTGTGATTGGGTGGGGGGGGGGGGTGGGGGGGGGGGGCTCCCCTGGCCTCCTCTTTTCCTACGCCACTTTTTGAAGACAGTTTTCCCTTATAAGTGATCTTCATCTCCTGTTGACTTTTTTTTCAAAATCACATTAAGTTTGCATCAGGAAATGCAGTTAGTGTTACAGGGGTACCTGAAATAACAGGGGCGGTGACTCATATGTGAGGAATCAGGGAGCGGTCCTTTGTATTTTTTAGGGGCGGTGGTTTGGCGGACCCTGTTTTTAGGCAGGCCGTAGTTTGGAGGTCGGCCATTTATCATGACGGCAAGGGGCATACCACATTAAAGCACCATGCGGCCCTGAAAGGGTTAAACAGGTTTCCAATATACTGTAAACATACCACACACATTGCTTGCTATCTATTCCTTGCTATGCATGGAACTGCATATAATGAGCTATACTGAGGGGGGAATCTTTGTTTGAATGCATTCTTCATCTCACACCAGAGACTCCACATCGTGGCCAGTTGCAACTTGTGGCCATGGAAAACAACGTGGATATTTTGCAATTTACAGGGTTGCCACTGTCAGGGAAAATATTTTTCGTTCCAGGTCAGGGAAATGACAGGGAATTTCAGATTTTTTGGCAAAATGTCAGTGAAAATAACATTTTCTGAAAATGTCAGGGAAAATATTTTTTTGTCAAGGAAAATCTTTGAAATACCAAAAAATGTCACCCGTTTTCTCTGAAAAAGCCTGTATTTCATTATGATGTTAAGGGAGAAAGATATCTGAATCCTCAAAAAGGAGGGGGTAAATTTTTTGCACGCATGCGATACACAAAACCCCTGTTGTTAAATAATGACCACTCGCTAAGTGGAAGATAACTTTAAAAAGAGTGCATATTCATAGTTGGAGGGCATTTAAAAACATAGGGTTTATGTCGCGATTGTCAGGGAAATTTGATATAATGTCAGGGAAATGTCAGGGAATTTGAATCTACCTTGTCGGTGGCAACCCTGCAATATTCTACGTGTACCGGGCATGTAATTCCGATAGTAAGGCTTGTCGACTTGTTAATTAGCGTCATTCCCACCAACCCCACTCTCCAATGTAGAAGTGCTGACGAGGCGAGACTCTTTGGGTAAAACAGTTGACTCACGCCATATGTGATTTTCCGAAAAAGGTGAAAATTGAACAAGGTCTCAAAGAAATGGAGGTAGATGCCTAAATTGTTACTAAATTCGACATGGCGACATGGCCATCTCTTAACATCAACATGCGACATGGAGCTTAGTGACATGGACAATTTTAGTGATATGACATTTTCTTAAAATCGACATGGGACATGGCAGATTATTAGGGGCGACATGGGACATGGTAATTTTAAGAGGCATGACATGGACATTTCTTATATTCGACATGCGACATGGGGGGGGGGGCATCTAGACCCCCAAAGTAGGTGTTGTCATTTGTGATGACCACCTGTGATCTACTCATAAGGGTATAATTTATTAAACCACTATACGGGCCTAAACGAGTTAAAGCTGGGCCGTCAGGGAATAAGTTCAGCATTTTTCATACATGGACAGGGGACCATGAGCATTGTCCAGCTACAACATATTCACCCCATCTTGTGCCTGTAAGAGCTGAGCTCCCAGCCCTCAAGAGCCCTCTTGTGAATGAAAACTGAACTATATCCAAAAGTGCTTTTGGCCTCACTTTAACCATGACGGTCAAGCTTTAATACAGTGAGACTAGATGAGCTGCTGCTGCCGGGCTGTGAGCCGTGTGAGCTGCTCTGGGTGAGGAGCTGGACGCTGGGCGGCAAGACGCCGACCTGCGTCCTGCCCGCGTCTCCCTCCTCACGCCGCACGTCACCGTGACGTCACGTCACCATGGTTACCCCATACAGCCAGACGCTGCTGTATGACGGCTGTCAGTGTCAGAGACCTCATTACAGATAGCCGTATGGTGTAAGGGAGTGTTCATTCATTAATTACAGGGTGGGCGGGTGGTAAGATTTCGCGTGGAGGGGTGAAATTTTTTTATGCCCCCCCCCCTCGAGAGCGCGTGACACGTTTTGCGCCCCCCCCCCCCTCGCCGCAGGCGCCGAAAATCTTTTGCCCACCCCCCTTCGAACTAAAGTAACGCGCAGGCTTTGTTTTTGCTAAAAATGGGCTAAATTTTTTACGCCCCACCCTCAAGAAGGGTCAGAATTTTTTACACTCCCCCCAATGAGAAGGGGTCAGAAATTGTTAAGTCCCCCCCCCCCAAACCCACCCCCTGGAACTAATAAATGAACACTCCCTTACATTCAGCAGCAGTCAGCAGGACTTGGCATGTACAGAGAATTAGTCCTACATCTTCATAATGAGTTCTTTCGGGAAACTATATTATTGAACCAGGGTACGGACCTCTGTGACAGTCTGTACGTGACCGCAAGGGGGGGGGGGCATAAACATCTCGAACACAGTGACGTCCCGTGTGAATGCTCCTTTGGGTCGCATGAATGCTGCTTTATCTTCTGTCAACGTGTTTCAGCATTAAAAAAGAAATTATGCAAGTTTGAAGAAATTTCCTTATTTTTACCCCATTTTGGTCAATTTTAGCCAAAAAAAGGTTTGTTTCAGGGCACCCGACCGACCCTATGTAAAGAGGGCCGACCCTACGTTTTTTATGCAATATTGAAGAAATTTTAATATTCTTACACTTTTTTGGGGTCAATTTTAAGTTTACAAAAGTTTTGAAAAAATCTTACCATTTTCACACATTTTTGGGTCAATTTCAGGGTATACAAAAAAGAAAAAAAAGCTTTAAGAAAAGAAAAAATCCGACCTACCGACCCTGGACCGGCTAGTACTTTCATGTTTTTGAAAAAAAAGAAGTAAAACAGATAAAACCCAAAAAAAAGACCTACCGACCCTACATTTTCTGCCAATGTTACCTGAAACAAATCTCTTTTTGGGCCTTACCAGCTATATACCTAGGGGAAGTAGCAATCCCGCACTGAGACATCGCCCTGTGTACATGGCGGAACTAGCCTCTCAATAGCCCATGGTGCGGAGACATATCTGACCGCTTTTAGTGAATAGGTCTGGATGCCGGAGAAATGTCAGATGAGGACGATACCCGACCTTATTGCCAATGAGCATACAAAGCGCTGGTGGGGGGCGTTCAGAAAGGTCCTTTGTATTTATAAGGGCGGTGGTTTGGCAGCCCCAGTTTTTAGGCAGGCGGTAGTTTGTGCCTCTACATGGGTTAAATTCGACACGGGCGACACAGCGACATGGCCCTTTTTGGCCATTTTAAAAATCGACGGACACAGGAAAATCTTGGATAAAAATCGACTCACAGGTTTTTTTTCTCTAAGTTCTTATATACCTGAAAGTCGACACGACGACACCGCCCTTCTCCTAAAATTCGACACAGCGACATGGTAAAAAATCTGGGTACCCATGTAGAGGCGGTAGTTTGGCAGTCGGCGGGTACTGCCCCTACTGTCAGGGACCTGTGGCCTGCAGGGTGCACCATAATGGAGTACAGTCTGAATCAGTGGGCGGAGAAAGCACTGAGCGCATTGCCAACCTGTCCTGGGGAACGTTCACAAATAACCGCACAATGGGGTATTGTCCAAGCCCCCCCCCCCCCCCCCCCCCTCAACCCACCAGCCACCACCGTACCGTCCTCTTAAGCGCCGTGTATTGAATAAGCGCCGGGGGTATGAGGGTCTTGAAATTACTCTTAAGCACTAAAACTGGATCTTGTATAAGCGCCGGGGGTAAACGCCCCTCCAAAGTTATAAGCTTAAACACGACGGTACGGTAAATGATCAGCGTCACATTTCACTAGACCCCTTCCCCAGCCACTATAGCCGGTGGCGTCATTTACGAACTTTCCCCAACCCCTCGAGGGGATACAGATAAATCTCCATTACAGAAAAGATGGGCGCCATAATCGGGTTAGTGGTGGAGGGGGGGGGGGAGGGCTGTTGCTGGTGTCAATGAGGGCCACTAGGGGGCACCACCGTCAGCGGCCATTGTCAGGGCTCTAGACCCCTAAATTCGGTATGGCGACATGGGCATTTATTAAAATCGACATGCGACATGAGGCCTAGTGACATGCGACATGAGGCTAAAAAAGATAGTGACATGGGACATGGACAGTTCTTAAAATCGACATGGGACATGACTATTATTATCAAGCGACATAGACATGCGACATGGTCATTTCTTAAAATCGACATGCGACATGGAGACCCCCCATGAAGGGCCCCCTTGTCAGTCTGTGTCAGGACTAATGTCTCTGCCATGTTTCTATTTACATCCGGGTTTACAAATCAACCCAGCACAACTTCTAGGTCTATTCAGAGACGCCACTTTCCCTACTTTTGCAGGAATTCCCACTTTTTAGCTGGAATTTCTGTATTCAGGGGCGGATTCAGGAGTTGGGGGGGGGGGGGGCGGACACGGCGTGCGCCCGATATTTATCTGTACATTTTAATGTAAAAAATGCCAATACCCCCAGTACATTGCCTACATCACGCCAACCCCCCCCCCCCCTTTTTTTTCTCCAAAATCCTGGATCCGCCCCTGGTCATTGCTATTGTGATAAAGTGAGGAGACAACAAGTGATATTATTGAATCAACAACATGAAACAGGAAGCCTATAATGGTCTATGTTACGGTGCGGGGTGATGTAAGATCAGGCCTCAGAGGTGGCACTTGTGCCCCAGACTTGTACCAATATAGGATCAACCACTGACGTTGATGAATGCAGTGGTCGTCATGTATAAACTACCGTGCTCAGCACCAACGACAGAGCACCAGCCATCGCCAGGAACTCGTCATTTTAACATCAGGTGGGGCTCGGTGGAGTACGCCAAAAGAAGTCCCTCTCCTATACAGGAATCCGGATTTGTCTTCGGATTTGTCTTCGCCTCCACCCCGACTCAGAGGGATGGGCCCAGACCCCTTAATTTGGGCCCTCAATTCGATATGGCGACATGGGCATTTTGGAACTTAGTGACAGGCGACGGGAGGAATAAAACATACAGTAATATGGAACAAAACATACAGTGACATGGAATATTAGCATTTCTTAAAATCGACATGGGACATATCAGTTTCTATCATCATGAATTAAGTGAAAGAGACATGGGACATGGACCTTTCTTAAAATCGACATGCAAAAGTGCCCAGAAGGAGATATGTTTTACCATCTTACATAGCAATTCGCAGGTCTAGGGTGACAGGATCTTTTCGCCCCGACCCCCACCTAACGCTAAACAGGGTTCTGCACTTTTTTGACAGGGGTGTGCGGCTGGCCCTTTGACAACCCTTACCCTTCGTGAGGGGGATCTTGCTCAAAAGTGACCCTTGTTGCAAAGTATTCTGGCGAAAACTCCAAAATGTGAATCTTTTCATGGGGATCTTGTCGAAATCTCCGACAAGTGATCCTTGCTGAGGGGGTTTTTGGTGAAAATTGACCCTTGCTGAGGGGGATTTTGGTGAAAACAGATCCTTGGTGAGGGGTATTTTGCTAAAGGAAAGAACCCCTGTATACAAAATATAACAAGTGTCCCCCCCCCCCCCTCCCCGGGAATAAATGCCCGATCCCCTTAACCCCCCCCCCCCCCCCCCACAGTGCTAACATAGACGGTGCAGCAGCTGTCTGCCAGCTGGTAGACGCACTCTCCACCACAGTCCTGGTTAGTACAGCATCTAATACAAGGGGGAGCTGCTCGCGGGAGTCCTGCTTGGAGAGTGACTACATCTGCTCATTATGGGTGGGCGGCGAGCTGCTCGGGACTGTGCTAGATAGCACCACTACGACTGGAGAGTGAGCGCCTTCTCCACTCTCCTCCCTGAGGTTGGGTGCTGGTGCTGCTGGTAATGTCAGCGCTAGAGCCGCGCTCTCTGTGGCAGCTATGGCGAGCCGAATGGTAATTTCTGTCCCGATCGGAATGGGTAAAATTCAAATGAATCAGGGTTTTAACCGTCCCTAGAATCCGTTTTTTTTTTCACCACCGAATTCTTTTACACCCTAGGGCCACACCAAAATGAAAAGGATTTGACTTTTGGAAAAAGAGTTCGAGCAAGCGATTTGCAATGGATTTGTGCATGGAAAATGTTATTACTGGGCATCTGGCAATAGTTTCCTAGTTTAATAACGCCAACAAACACGTTTGTTGATCTGTGGGAATCACGAGTATAAAGCAGAAGTCTTAGAAATGTACTCTCAGTATTTAAAAAGAAAAAAAAGACAACAAAAAGTAGGAGAGCGAATCCCATTGACATTTTTGGAGTCTTTTGTGATCAGACCTTTAGGCAACCTAAAACCGTATGTATGGTCATACTAGTAGGGGGTTACGGTATACATTTTGCTGACAGGGCCTAACTAACATCAGGGTCATGGGGAGTTATTCGGCTTGCCATAGTCAGTAGCAGCAGCAGCAGCAGCAGCAGCAGCAGCAGCAGCAGCAGCACCTCACCGAGCCGCTCACTCCGACAGGAAGAGACGGACTACACCAAACCAACATGGCGTACCACCCTCGCTACACGGCGAGTGACGACTTCTTTACCTGAGGATTAACCACGACCCCATAGGATTAACCTTAATCCGGCTCTTCCCGACACCTACAGCAGTATTAGCCGTGGTATGGTGGGCTACCAGAACAACTCCCGGCGGCCGGGGCAGCCCTCCCGTATACCACGTCGGGTGGCCCCGGCCCGCCCGGCCCTACAGCCCGGGGAGGGGCCGGGGGACAAGGCCCCACCACCACCACCACACCAGCAGCAGCAGCAGCAGCCCCCCGCCATGGTCGCCGTTCATACCAATATGGCTAACGACAACAGCCTCCACGACGACAACAGCAATGGGGGAGGACCACAACAGGGCCCCATCACCCCACATGCCTCCCCAGGACGCAAAATAGTCCTCCAGAAGCCACCCCGGGGGAGGGGGAGGAGGAAACCGGCTACCCCCCGAGCAGGGACCAAAGTGGTAAGGGTAGAACCAATGCTGTAATGTTTACATGGGGGCCATCAGCAGGGCTGATGCTCATAGCAGTGCCCTTATCATGGTCGGCAATATGGTCCCAATATGGCTATCGTCAACATCTCCAGGGACTATATTTATCACATGTGGTATCAAGTTTAGGGTTATTGTATGATTTTTGTCAGATCTATGCATCGATATACTATTGTTGTATGTCTAGGTACATACATTGTATATTGAGAAATTCTATTGAAACCTGAGATTAGAATCTGACCCCATTTACGTCATGCTTTCCAGGAATATAATATGCTGTAGCCGTCCATACACTCCCTCCTGCCTTATAGATAGGATGGAGGATTCCTGTCAATCACGGCACACATTTAGACATCCCACAACTAACCCAACATGCTATCTGCGTTGGTGGTCCCCCGGTGAGTGGGTGGTGTAGGAGGATATGGGTTATAGTACCGTTGTGCGTCACGTCCATGGCCGACCCATAAACGTGGCATATGGAGCTTTCCCCGCATCACCCACATCATAGGATAACACGGCGTGACTTATGGACGTCATGTATTCCACTTATTAAAGGGAACGTTCACAAATGACGTCACCGGTCAGGGTGTATGTATAGGCGTGTAGCGGGATGTTATATCAACCGATGAGATTATTCCCTGGCCTTCACTGCGGAATTCTTAGGGGGCATTATGTAACAGCCTGTACCCATTGTGATTGTTGTATCAGTGCTTATCTCGCTGGTTACCTGATCAAGCAATGGTGCCCCCTACTAAGGAACCTGCAACCTCGGTATAGGGGGTCGTTCTGTTAAGTGACGAGACAGTTGAACAGCAGTGAACACAGAACATTAAAAAAAAATCCGAAATCAACGTTGATAATTGATTGTCAATGTTGATTCAATGTTGATTCAACATTCATTCAACTGAATTCTGTGCCCACTGGGACGTGACCCCGGCCAAATATTTGTTTAGGAAACTTCACCCTAAATAAGGACGTGGTGGGGGGGGGGGGGGTATTGAAAAGGATCACAAAATATGTGACATTATTTGTGAACGTTCCCTCTATAGTCTAGCTCATGACTACTATATTGCAGTTCTTATCCAATTTAGCACCACACTGGGAATGTTTATAATATCAAATTAATATCCCATATGGGATCAAAAAAAGGGAGAGAGGCAGTAATATGGGGCGTCTGCCAAGTGCCCAGAGTCCAATATGCATGATAAATCAATGAGCGGTAATTTTACTCTCCAAACATATACCGGGGGTAAATCAACTGGTCAATATACCAACCACCACCCCATACCTACCCGCTATAGTGACTTACATGTGTAGCACGCCCATGGGTGTATACGTCTATATTGAGTAGATTCCTGACCACAGGGCAGGCCATGTCTTGGCTCCGACGTTATGACGTAAGGTGGCGATCACTACAGCCATCTCTGAACGCAGATATATGTCTAATGGATAACATTGGTTTCCAGTAACAACTATAACATGGTCTGCAAAAGGCTATGGTCAGTTTCGCAGGTCTCTTTAATTTTCTTTAAATTGGTGAAATGTGTGGGCGATATTTTCAATGCCTCTGTTAGGGCTAAAGATAATCTTTTTTTTTGCATATATAAAAGACGTACCATAGGCTGATTTCTTTTTCAAAGTACATATTTATAAAAGACATAGGCTGGGCCGTATTTTGCTTAGAATGGTGGAGTTTCAGTCCCTCATGACAGTCTGCTACTCCTCACAGTAGGGCAAAAGAAGAGGCTTGTTTCCGGTCACCTGACCGGGTCTTGCAAAACAGTGCCGAGTCCCCATATTCTTTCCACTTTTTAGAAAATTCTGCTTTTTTCCAGCTTTTACAGTAAATCGGACAATTATCAAGGATTTTAGAGCGAAAACTCTAAAATCAGGCCCTAAAAAAGATGAAAAGCAAAAGAATTTGGAATTTAAAAAAATGGAGGGGCCGGGTCTACCTTTTCAGACCATGATACCGGAAACCAACTTTTATTTTTTTGGCCTAGGATGATACGCTATAGACACAGTCAGGTTATTAGAAACCAACTCCTGTGGCCTTAGTACATGTATAATGTAGGCCTACAACCATCTACATAATACCACTGTCAATGTTACCCTATACTATAGTATCTATAGCCAGGGGCGACACACCATCAGATGCAATTACACAACATTGCATGGGTAACCATGGACATATTAACCAATAGCATCATTGATTACGCTATTACTTCTGTTGTTCAGAGGACTAAGGCTGCAAGATGGGATAATTTTCTGCCATCGCTTTGTGTATGCCCTAGTCATTATCTCGTCCCTTTATGTATTTATACGTTAACATGCTAGAATATTGTTACGTTAATACGCATTAAAGGATGATACATGGAAGTGGTGACGTGTTTGTATTCTGAGACATAAGTCGCAGAAATATTGAATATTTTAAATTATTTCGGCAAGGATTCGCAATTACCTTGGACATGTGCCATCACCAATTTCATTTAACTCCCGCCAATGCCCCAGTTAAATCTATAACTGGCAGGGTATAGAACGTTGCGTCTCGTGTGGGAGGCTTGGTAGATGATACAGGACCCCGTATAGGACCAAGAATCGTGCAGTTGTTCGCATAAATACGTTTCTGGGAAATCCTGAGAATAGTCCATCTCCTAACTAGGTTAGAAATACACATAGCCTAGACCTATGTTATATGTGTGTTCTATATAATGTTAGTCATACCGAGCTCTATTGGTGCTCAGTATTGGTGCCATACACCTAGTACACAGACCGAGCCATACGATAACCTACACTGTGTAGCTGTGCAGTAGCATATACTCGGGTTTTATTATTATAATGTTATAGCATATACTCAAGTTACTACGACATCAGTGCACATTGGCATTAGAATCTACTGTAATTTTACAGTATATACATGTACTGTCTGCGTTATTAGTGTACATAGGCAGTAGAAACTACTGTTGGTTTACATTAATAACAGTCAGTATCTTTGCGTTCACTACATTTATTTACAGTGTAGGCTTTCACAGTTCCTCATAAACTGACTATCATAACAGTTATCAGATTTAGTCTTGATCGAGTCTATTCTCATCCACTGTCAACTGATTCATATCAAAGGCCCCCCATTATAATCCATAGACGCTCCCTAGCCCCCCCCCCCCTCCCAGATGTCTAGCTCACTGGCCTGATAAAAGCCATGTTATCTGAGGATAACAGATGTAGACTACAGATGAAATGTCACCAGAATAGCAGCGAAGCAGTGACTCATTTGGTGACATTTAATATCGTCAGTTACTGTTCATTGTAGCACGCAGCACACGGGTTTTTGAGTGAGAATGATTATGTTTTGATATTATGGCTTTGTCTTCGCTTCCACGTTGTCCATTGCTGATACAATAGTCTCCTAGTATATTGGGGATGCAGAGGGGTACCCCCCTGAGGTCGGAAAGTCGCCGAAATTAAGGGGTCCAGGTCGAAAAGTCGCTTTTTTGGGCCTTTAAATCTATTGTTAATTTTGTTCAAACGTTGCCAGGTCGCTTATATTATTGCCTTAGGTCGGAAGTCGCCTCCAAAACAGCCCAGGTCGCCAGGTCACTTTTGACCCATCTGGAGCCACTATATCATATCCTCACTTTACACCCACTCGTGGCCGGGTCCTCCTTGTAGGTTTTAAAGGGCTGAGGTTGAAACTTACTTTACTTTAAACGTAGATATTTTCGCCTGTATGCATTTTCCCGAAATCTTCTAAAAAGAAGTAGAATTCCGTGTATATTTAAATACGCAAATTTCGGATTTTTTTTTTTTTAAAGTAAATTTTTATCAGGAGATGAACAGGTTAGGCTCCTTTGGAGATTTGCGGTGCCTATATTCTCCTGGCTCCTGAGGGCCTCATTATAAGTATTGCAATTATGACAGGTAAATGGCATGTACATGTACCAGACAGTCTAACAAAGCTAATATATTGGATT
Organism: Harmothoe impar; assembly: GCA_947462335.1. NCBI lineage: Eukaryota > Metazoa > Annelida > Polychaeta > Phyllodocida > Polynoidae > Harmothoe > Harmothoe impar. The sequence goes on along the minus strand of OX381705.1, from coordinate 14,401,456 downwards.
ATTATTTGCGAAAATATATACAGCGCTAAATAAAATACGTTTACAGGATTAAAGTCAATGATAAAATAATCTGCTCTGGCATAAGTCTTCATGGTGCGTCAACGTGAACGCAGCACTGGTGAGTTTTTTGCCAGGGATATTTGGAAGGGCTGCATTCATGCATCATGACGCCACAGGGTACGATGGCCCTTAGCAGTGTGTGATCTACTCCCTGACCTTTGCAGGCGGCACGCAGACAGCTCCATTCCCTCCTCCTGGAGCGGAGAGCAGCTCATGGCTGTGACCCTGTGCTGTGGGTGGGGTGGCGAGCTGCTCCACTCTCCTGTCAGAGACTCGTGTACATTACACAAGTTCCCGATCTCTGCCCAAACCTGCAGACTATACCAAGAGAGAAGAAGTAGAATCACTGTAACTCTCTAATAGGAGTCCAGCCCCGATCACTGAGGTAACTCTCCCCAGAACTCTAAAGTTATTATGGAGAAAGTGAGGTTTGAGGTCCAGACAGAGCAATGACAAACTCACCAATTAAAACGGCAAACTTACCAATTAGCACTGCAAACTTAACAATTCACCCTTTCTAACAATCAGACAGGGTTTTGTGGTTAATTAGTGCTGTATAAGCTCAAGAAACCATCCTCCAGAAAGCATTATGCCCTCATTCCCAATGGGATTAGGGGTGACCGCCCTTCCCTTTTAACCTGGGAGTGGAGGGACCGCCCCTTCTTTTTAGCCCTACTGACATTCGACCGCCATCGCTCCTGAAAGTCTTGCTGCAGTCGGTACCCAAATCATATCTCAGTGCCCCCCCTCCCCCCGGAGAATGAAAGCTCTGCCTGGAGAGTGTGAGCTGCCGGTGAGCTGCTCACGAGGCGGCCATGTTTTATTCAGCTGCCTCAGATAACGGCCTAAAGCCCCCGGGGAGGGCACTGGATCTTTGCGGGTATAGGTAACAAGGGCAAAACTACAGACCACATATTCCATGATATGACAGCAGGCCAACTTTCCCTCTATCAATTAAAAGCCCCCCTAATGTCCTCAGATGTCAGCTGACAGCTTCCTGCTAGGCCTGATATTGTTATATAAACAACTTGGGAGGCTTAGCACAGGAATCACACCATTAGAGGGGGTTTCTGCCATGAAATATGAGTACAAACTGACTGTAACAACAACCCTCCTACCATGCATCTTCCAACAGCCCCCTGTTTCTGAGCCTTTAGCACAGTGACAGCCCCTCCTTTTCTTATATTACGGCGCGTCACAGCCACAGCCCTCCGGGTCCGTTTTGCAGTTGGTACCCAAACCAGGGTTGAGTGCCCCCCCCCCACCGGGCTAAATCCTCCTCCACACTCCGTCCATTTTACAGATAGCGCGGTCATCGCCCTACACTGGCCTACACTGGCCTCCTCCGCCAGCCGCGCTCCATATAGATGTACACTAAACGAGCAGCTCATGTAGACCACAGGCGACCCCTGTGGAGGTGGGTCCCCTTACTATACGGACGCTGCTGTAGGCGCCTGACGCTTCTACCGTGGCTGTACACTGATATTCTTTGGCTCCCTGTACTATCGATATCTCAGTTACTATACTGCCTAACTGAAGTTAATGATTTTTTGGCTCCCTATAGGACCAACCGAGGTTACCGTAGTTTATATTGTCAGATTGGTCAGTACTGACCAACTGACATTAATCTTTCCATTGTAGGTGAAATGCTTTGAGCAAGGCATTAGTCAGAATGTGGATTTTTGCCCCAGTCATTCTTGAATAGCACTTGGCCATGCCTGACTAATGTCCCTATGATCATCCGGGGATAGCCGCTACAGACTAAGGGCTGCAGCTTTTAGATTATCTGTGTACGCGCCTGACGCTTCTACACTGATATTCCTAGGCACCCTATATGACCAATCTCTCAGTCACTAGTACCTAACCTAGTTAGTCATTTTTTGGCTCCCTATACAACCAACCTATATAAGTTATCATTGTCAGGTTGGTCAGTATTTTAATTTCCAGGGGGAGCCACTGAGTGGTCATCATAGTATATTACAGGTGGCACCAACTAATGGTATACAAATACAACAACTAAAGTACACACCAATGATGAACCTAGGTTAGCCACTACTGACTGATCCCTCAGTCATTTTTGAATATAACTTTGTCATTGTGACTAACACACAGATGACGAACCAGGGATAGTCTGTACTGACTAACCCTTCGAACTTTTGGATTTTCAGTGTAGCCGCCATCAGTGCTGCTTGTAGGACGTAGTGAGTGGTGGGGGGGGGGGGGGGTGACCCGGTCAGCTGAGGGCAGCAGGCGGGGTGGGATCTGGGTGGCCAGCTCTAATAGCCCTTTAAGGGCCGCATAGCACTTTAAATAATACATATAAGTTCATTTTTCCCTATAATGGGTGAATACAGCCCTGGCTAGTAAATCCCCCCTGGGTTGCATCCATACACTATATGCCGAGCCTTCGGGAGTGTATCAACCCCATAGGGTAGACAAGTAGACTCGCCAGGACTGCATTCATGCATCATGACCACAACGAGCATAATCTATAAAAGCAAGATGTAGTCCTTAAAGGGCTATATGCTAGGTAGCCCCAGCAGAGAGTATGCCCATAGTGATGCTACATAATGTATGACTAAGGGCCGTAATGTGATGACAGATTGCACGGCCTCACAAGTAGACCCTGGAGGGGGGGAAGACTAATGCTCCAGCGTTTTATCAAATAAATGAGCGCTTATGCAGCATGGTGTCCATGAATTAACCCTTTAAGGACGGATGTCGTTAAAAGATGACATCGGTCGTCATGATGCACCAACGCAGCCCCGGCGAGTTACTCGCCGGGGCTGCATTGGTGCATCATGCCGACCCTTGGGGAGGGTATCAACCCTGTATGGTTGGCATTGAGTTACTCACCAGGGCTGCATTCATGCATCATGATGACTAAGGATATATAGACAAAGGCCCATGGCCAAAGGATATTTTGGTATCGTTCCCCTAGGTGGGGCTGGGGCCGTATCCCACAAAGCCGCAGGCTGAGTGGGATGCAGCCCCAGCCCCACCAAGGGGGGAACGATACCAAAACTCCTCTGGCCATGGGCCTTTGCCTTTTATTTCATGGTTTTTACTCTTCAAAATATGTTTAATTGCATATAAATGGCCATAAAAATTTGAACAAATGATGATGTCACAGGCCATGTGATACGGGAACACTGTATCCCATGGGGGGCATGGAATACGGGATTCCTAGTACTTAAGCATAGTGATAGTCGTATCCACCATGAAATAAACATTAAGGCATCATGCGGTCCTTAAAAGGTTAATTATGCGTTATTGGATTACCACTCAGAATGGGGCCCCATCTTCAACCTACCCTATTGATCAACGTGGACTAGGATGCTCTGAATAGATTCCACTCAGAAATAAAATGTAATCTCTATTTTGGCATGTTTTGGTATTGATCCCCAGTGGATGCTATTTGAAGGGCCTTCCCTGTTGTCCCAGACACAGCGTTAAGAGAGTAGAACATGGGAGGAGAACACGCAAATAATCAATCCTATCTCCAGCAGCACCAGCAACACTCCGGCACCATAGACCAGCTAGTTACTGGGAGTTAGGATGGTAGTTTGTACGCAGATAGGTCCACTACTAATTGGGGGGAATGTACAAAATGTACTGACTTCCCTTGTTGCCCCTAATGGAGTATTGCCTTGATTTATCTTATCAGTCCATTATTGTTACCTATAGTGTATTCTATTAGCCATATCAAGAACAACTTGCCACCGCAAGGACTGGGCTGGCAGCAAGAGGGGGGGTAGGGGGGTAGGGGGGTAGGGGTGAATGCCATCAGTTCACCCCAATTCCCCGTACACAATAAGGTAACAAAAGGCAAATAAAGGCGGTCAATTCCCCAATACGCCCTGGCCGTATTTTGTGGCCGGTGTGGGGCCGACTCACCCTACTGCATCCGGCCCCATCAGTTCCCACGGGGTGAGGCCGGCATCATGGTAACAACGTGGGGTAGGGTGGGGAGAAGGGGGGGTGGTGTTAGGGGGGATGAGGGGAGGGTAAATTGATGGCCACTTGGAGTGGGAATGGAGAAGGGGGAGGGGGTAGTAAAGTGGTCAGTACATCTTGGAAGGCGTTGACACAATTGTGTGGTGCCTTCAGTTGGGGGGGGGGGGGGGGGAGCAGTTAACCCTTTAAGGGCCGCATAGTGCTTTAAAATGTGCCCTTAGTCGTCACGATACTGACATGTAGCCTTGGCGCGTATTAAACTGTACTAATATATATGCTATAATATGAACGTTAATTCTTTAAGCAATGGGATAGCCATCTTGTAGGATGAAGATTTCCTGAACACTACAGATAGTGCTACGGCCAAAAAAAGAAGGTATGTTTCAGATGACATGGGAAGAAAGACTAGGGTCGATAGGTCGGATATTTATTTTATTTGAAAGTACTAGCCATCCTCCATGTAAACTCTAAAAATGACCCCAAAAGTGTAAAAATATGATATTTCCTTCAAAATTGCACAAAAAGAAAGTAGGGTCGGCTCTGTTTTTCTACGGTCGGTTGGGTGACCTGAAACAAACCTTTTTTTAATTTTTTTTTGCTTATAGCACTATAGCAGACCAGAAACAGCTATTAGTGCAGCCACCCTGGTGTCTCCATGAGGGGGCTGTACCGAGTATGTGGGTGATGAGCTATGCATAATCTAACACCACCACACAACACATACCCCCGCTTATTGCTGCACGCTCCGTGACCGTGTAGAGAAACGAGTAGAAAGCAGTTCAGTGGATGTGGTATCTGTAAGGTCAGGGAGAGTACATTTTGCACCCACTTAAAGGCCCAGCGCCCCTATATATACGCAGGGGTAGACACTAACGCTGGCCCGGGAGCCAATGACCCGTAATTTTGGGTCCGGGCCCGTAGTTTTCTTCAGAATTACCTTCCCATGGGCCCGGGTGGCCCACAGGAAATTTTGCAAGATATTTGATAGGAATATAACTGATCAGTATAGATATGCCGTTGGAAAGAGAAAAATGTGAGGAAATGAAGCAATTTGGTGTCATTTTAACATTGGTAAATCAGGAATTTATATGATTTTCTCTTTGAAAAAAGTAAAGTATACTCCCTGGCCCACAGCTTATAGTCCGGGCCCATAGATTTTTGGAGCTACGGGCCCGGGTGGCCCACAGCTGAAAAAGTTAGTGTCTACCCCTGTATACGGCTGAGTACCTGTCCCGACTACACTCTGACTGTTACTGCACGTGCAGTAAGAACTGCGAGTTTAAGTCCAGTTACTGAGGGGGACTTGCATGCCCTTGCAGCCTTGCAGTAAACCCCACTAAATACGGAGGTTGTGACTGTTTTGAGTACAGAAAGTCATGTACACTGAAAACCCAGGCCTGGATATAGGTGGTCAATGCTGACCACTTGGGTGGTCATGCCCACTTGACCACCTGGAGTGATCATTGTGATGACCCAAGGTGGTAAGAACATGATTTTGCCACTAGATGGCCCTACCATACAACAGTGTTATATGCAGCATATACTCCAGGTGATCTTTTAATTAATACTTATACTAATCTGGATCATAGGCTTCCATGACATGGGGGATATAAAGATTATTTGGGACATGAGTTGTTGCCAAGGATTTAAAAGAAAAGCATGCCAGAATCACCAGAAACATGTATGTGTAAGCATAGATACCTCATGTGTCCCTGAAAGAAACCATAGCTACAAGTGTGAGGAGTGGCTGATATACAGCTATACACACATATGCCTTATTGGGCCTTTGATCAGGGCTATAATGCGCTCTAAGATGTGGATTGGTGGTGGGAATTATGAAAATAGCTGAGAAGTATACCTCATTATGCAGGAAAAATATACTACTCCTCAAAAAATGTCGAGGTCAGTGACCACCTATGACCACGCTAGTGACCACGGGGTACTCCCTCAGGACACCATCACCATGACCACCCAAAAGTGGTCAGTAGTGACCACTTTAGACCCCCATTGGGTTTTCAGTGCACTTTTAGAATGATAAGAATCATGACGATTCCCGACTGGCATCATTTAGGGGTTTGAGTAATTCAAAATGGCAGCCAAGATGGCCAATGGAAATGTTTGAAATCATCAATCTGTCTATTATTATGCGATTCTCATGTACAATTTAATACCTCTGAATTGTTTTTTTTGGGATGCCTGATGGACTTCAAGGGTACAGTTGAGTCGGTATCCATAGTGATGGGTTGTTATGTGATGATATCAAGGAAGTGCTGCCACTTTTTTATTCGCAGACAAAGAAAGTTAATTAGTATGTTTTGGGCAACTGGGTAATTCTCATGAAAAAAACTATTTCAGCCTAGAAAGTAATTATTAATCAGGTTTCGGGTAACAAGTTGCCTCGCAGATCTCGGTTTCAACAGCGACTAAAACTAGTTTAAATAGTAGTTTAAAAGAAATCTAAATCGAAAATATTTATCACTCGAGACTAAAAATGCTAGGGTCAGCTTGACTTACAATCCCACAGTAAATGTAATCAATAATCTACCGGCCAGACTACTGTGAAAGGACTTATTTTCACGAGTTTAAATTTTCACAGATGAGTGAAAAGCGGCAATTTTGTGGGTATTTATTCCATACTCAAGCATATATTTTAAATTTCCGCGTAAATCGCGAAAATATATACCCAGCGAAATAAAGTACTTTCACAGTATTTAATCAAATTGATATTGAGACCCATCACTCTCCCGTGATGTTATATTGGATGTGGAGCATGTGGTGGTGGGGGGGGGGGGGGTGATGGATCACGTGACCTCTGGCCCCTTCAGACTATGTCCTACACTGATATTCCTAGGCCCCCTATACGCCCAACCTCTCAGTCACTAGTGCCTAACCTAGTTAGTCATTTTTTGGCTCCCTATACGACCAACCTAGGCAAGTTAATATTGTCAAGTTGGTCAGTACTGACCAACCCACCTTAGTCTTTTTATTTCCAGGGGGAGCCACTGAGTGGTCATAACAGGTGGCCAGTGGTATACAAATACAACACATCAATGATGAACCTAGGTTAGCCACTAGGGGCCTACTGACTGACCCCTTGGTCCTTTTTGAACATAACTTTGCCATTGTGACTAAACACTCATATGACCAACCTAGGATAGTCTGTTAGTCTGTACTGACTAACCCTTTCAACCTATTGATTTTCAGTGTATGGCACCCACCATACAGGCGGTATAGGGGCCTGGACGAGCAGCAATCTACGGGCAGGATATTAACCCTTTAAGGACAGCATGATGCATTGGGATGCATTAATGCATCATGCTCTTGTTCATCATGATGCATGAATGCAGCCCTGGTGAGTAGCACGCCAGTGCTGCATTCAAGCATCATGCCTACTCTATGGGGTTCAGACTCCCGAAGGGTCGGTATGATGCACCAATGTAGCACCGGCGAGTTACTCACCAGGGCTGAATTGGTACATCATGCCGACAATATTTTTTAGCGACATGCCAATCTCCGCACAGGATATTAATATGTGTACAAAGGAGAGGTTTCTGATCTTTATAACACGACCATAAAGGATGCCAGCTCTGCAGCCTATACACGTGTATGCCTCATGACATATTACACTGCTGCATGCAGACCCTGAGTGCCAGACACATGGCATTTATATGCCTTGGATATTCTGTGCCAGATATTTTCTTTCTCAACCCTTTAAAGACTCATATGACAGACACGCAGAGAAAAGAAACAGCGTCAAAAGGGAGTCCAGGTTGCCTCCAGAATGACTCCCCTCTCTAGGATAGTCCAGGTCGCCTATGGACAGTGGCGGATCCAGGATTTTCCAGGGGGGGGGGGCGAACCTGGCCAACCATCGAGTGACTGCTTGTTCCCGCGCACAAGAAAATCACAGAAGCCATACTATGGGGTTTGGGGGCATGCCCCCCCCAAGAAAATGCTGATGGTTTGTGTCTATATGGTGTTGTCGCCTTCTCTCTTCTTCTCCTCTTCTTTTTTTTTTTTGGGGTGGGGGGGGGGGCAAGGCCCGTCGGGCCACCCCCCTGGATCCGCCAATGATGGGAGCCTAGCTGACTCTCGATCTAGCTGACCTCAAGGAGTCACCTGGTGGAGTCATATAGCTCTCCGGCGTATAATACGTTTAGATAATGCTACTGACACCGTCCAGTGGGAAGCCATATACACACGCCAGAGGCAGCAAGTCTTCTATACCTGGCACTTTTAATAGGTCGTTGTTCTAGGTATCTGAATGCATGACATTAAATTAATGTATGGGTCCACGTGCACTCATACAATTCCGAGAAATCACAGTCTTTATTAGTTATATAAGTCTATAGATTTCACCACTATACCAACGCATCGACTTATATCTCTGAAGAAATCGGTCATGAATCATAATATGTACATTGGCATCCACACATTTTTTATCTATTATAGAATCAGGGTGACGGGGTTGGAGGGTTTATACCAGCTGTATACAGTGTGGGCATGGTGTGGTATTTTCATAACCCGTTGGTGAACCCTCTAAGGGAGTGTTCATTTCGCGTAGAAATGCGAAAATTCTTTCCGCCCCACACCCCTCGAGAGCGCGCGGAACGTTTTGCGCCTCCCCCCCTCCCGGAAGGCGGCAAATTTTTTGCACCCCCCCCTTTGAACTATAGTAACGCGCTGGCTTTTTTTTGCTTAAAAGGGGCTACATTTTTTACATGACCCCTGAAGAGGAGTCAGAATTTTTAAGCCCCCCCCCCTTCAGGAGGGGTCGGAAGTTTTTGCGCCCCCCAAACCCACCACCCCTCCTGTAACTAATAAATGAACACTCCCTAAGAGCAGCAGAGTGCTTCAATGTGCAGCCCTGGCTAGAGTACTCACGGGCTGCATTCAGGTACCATATATGCTGTCGACCCATCAGAAGTATACCGAATCTTTAACGCCTGCATTATTTAGTACTCCAGGAGCTGTATCCAATCTGAAGAAGCTATAAGCAGTAAGCCTTTAATATACAATAGCTATACACTGAAAATCCATAGATTGAAAGGGCTAGTCATTACTGACTATCCTAGGTTCGTCATATGTGGGTTAGTCACAATAACAAAATTATATATTCAAAAATGACTGAGGGGGTCAGTCAGCAGTGGCTAACCAAGGTTCACCATTGGTATGTACCTTAGTTGTATTTGTATACCACTAGTTGGTGCCACTTTTAAGATACTATGATGACCATTCAGTGGCTCCCGCTAGAAATTAAAAGACTAAGGTGGGTTGGTCAGCCTGACAATAATGATTTACCTAGGTTGGTCGTATAGGGAGCCAAAAAATGACTATTAAACTAGGCTAGGCACTAGTGACTGAGAGATTGGTTGTATAGGGAGCCTAGGAATATCAGTGCAGCTATAAAAGCAGTATGCCTTTAATATAGTATAATTATAGTCACGATCTGTGCTATTCTACTGGTAGAGACCGTGTATCATGGTAAGGCTGGGAAAGAAAGCCAAAGGGCCAGCTGTATCGAACAGGGGAACGTGTACAAATGACGTCACCTATTTTGGGACCTATTCCAAGACCCAGGCCTCTTGTCACTACCGGTATGTCGGGTGAGAAATGAAGGCATAGGGCCAGCTGTAGGGAACGTTCACCAATGACATCACTTATTTCAGAACCCCTACCAAGTACCTTTTCAATATCTTGAGCACATGGACCAATACAAAGGGTAGCACATGTTGTGTTGCGTCATCCACCCCAACCCCTTCTCCACCCCTAGCCAGTGACCTCATTTGTGAATGTTCCCCAATCTGCCTGTAGCCCAGGGTTACGTGTTTTGTGGACGTTCCTGCCCTTGAGCCGCTCCCACACCCCAGTCTGCCGGCCTACTACTCAGTGACCTGCTCACAGAACTGCTGGCATTCTGCAGCAGAGGGTACCCCTGTGTTAGTGGGGACCTTCATGATGGGGGCATGAAGGAGTAGAATAACTTCATCGGGAGCCTTCCATAATACCAATGGGCATGACGGATTCCTAAAAGGCGACAAAACTTGAGGGGTCTCGTGCCTTATTGCTGTAAGCTGTTTGGCAACCGCTGCCCATATGCGTGGGCCCGGGCCTTCATGCTGGTAGTCTGGCATGGGATTCCTCCTCAGTGAACCAAGTCTGAGATATCAAAGGCCGTGGTTTGTCTGGCCCTGCCTACTATGGTACTACCGTAAATTCTCGCGTATAAGCCTAACTCGCGTATAAGCCGCACCCCTAACTTTGACAAATTATATAAGCCACAGAGGGGGTCTGAATATTGCTATTTTGGTACTGTAGTATACTAACAAAAACTCTTGTATAAGCCGCACCCTATATAGGCATGTTTGGTATCAAAAGAAAGCTGAGTCTGACTCGCGTACAAGCCGCGGCTTCTACGCGAGAATTTACGGTAGCCCAGGTAGCTAGGACCAGGCAAATAAAAGAACACTTGCTATCCTTCGAAAAGAGTAGGGGACGTGCCCCGGTAGCGGTTTTCTCCCTCACCTCATAGATGTGGTCATTCGTTTCATAGATTCGATCATCCATAGATGCGGTCACTGCTGTATTGGGCAAGCAGCATATAAATATCTGTCCCGGCCACTACTGCAAGGCAGACTACCACTATTTGTGGATGACTCCTTGCCAACTTGAGATGTCCTGTGAGGTACGTGATGTACCTCTGGACGTTAAACAAATCAATCAATCAATCTATGCAGCAGAGGGTGTGATACCAAGGCCTCTCCGTGGATTTCAAATCCTGAGCAGAGGCGTCACTCTCTGCAGATGCTTAGTAGAGTCTCAAGTCCAACAGCATTACTCACAATATTCACTCATGTTAGTTAAAGTCTGTTGAGTTTTATTCGTTTTCAAAAAGCCAGTCTTTGAAAAGTCAGTTAAACAAAGAATTGACATATGTTTTGTCAGTTAGCTCTACCAGGTGACTTCTAGATTTTTGAGGAAGTCAGTTAGATAATATTTTCCATTAAAATTTAAGAGTGCACCATTTGACCTTTTTCCCGCAATATGTGGGTTATGCTCAGAATTCATGGTACTGAACGTTTGAGTCGCTCACCAGTAGATACTGCTCACCGTTTCCTTTGCTATAGACGGGGACCGTAAGCAATCTAGGAAATGTGCACGATGCGGCCCTTAGAGGGTTACCGCTAGACTTGTTCAAGTCCTAGAATTTGAATAAAGACAAAAGATTACTTTTCTCAACTACACTTTTCTCAACTGTCTAATTCAGTGGGAACAACCAGGGGGGTGCAGAGGGGTCCCCCCCCCTGAGGTCGGAAAGTCGCCGAAATTAAGGGGTCTAGGTCACAAAGTCGCTTTTTTGGACCTCCTTAAGTATTGTCAATTTTCTCCAAAAGTCGCCAGGTCACTTTTATTATTGCATTAGGTCGAAAGTCGCCTCCAAAACGGCCCAGGTCGCCAGGTCGCTTTTGACCCCTCTGGAGCCACAACCAGGGGAGGGGAGGAGGAGGGAGGGGGGTAGTGCGTGGCGGAGTAGAGTTCTCACTGATGCAGGCCAGTCTAGGTTTAATACCGCCTGCTGCGTGTAGACAAGGATGTATATATCTCTATGGTGTAGATCACGGGTCACGTGGTGTCTGAGCACCTGACCACTTCCGGTTGGTGTATCAAACAGGACGCCGTGATTGATGATCAATATCCGCCTTGTCTGTGAACTATAGCACTCTGGGAGCCTAGCACTATGCCTATCTGCATCTCTATACAGTGAGGCCAAAAAAAGAAGTTTCGTTTCAGGTAACCCAACCGACCCTATCAAAACAGGGCCGACCCTACTTTTTTTATGCAATTTTGAAGAAATTTCTGTATTTTTACCTTTTTTTGGTCAGTTTTCGAGTTTTCGGACCGGCCGGCTGGTATAATTTTCATGTTAAATCCCACCTACCGACCCTACATTTTCTGCCCATGTTACCTGAAACAAACCATTTTTTTTGGCCTGGGCTGCCTTCAGTGCTCGTCGAGAAGATAGGCCAGGATCGTGATCCATTGTATTCTTATAGACGAGACATTTCTTATCGAAGTTTTAAAATAGCTTTCCTTATACCGTTATCATGCCAATAAGGATCCGCCCGGTAACATGGATATACATATTTTCTTGATAGAGACAATATTTTATATTTCATGAATTTAAAAAAAGCACACCGAGGCTATCATAATTAAATAATAAAACATGTCATGTCGCTAGCACCAGTTGCTAGGTTGTGTCCATGCGGCAATTCCAACTATTTCAATTGATAAAAAGACTACATCACTTGGGCCAAATTAAAAAAAAAAGGTGTGTTTCAGGTTCCCGACCCTACCTAGCAAAACAGGGCCGATCCAAGAAATTTTTATGAAATTTTGAAAAAATATTTATATTTTGGGTCATTTTGGGGCTATTTAAGGGTCGATCTGATGGTTCACGAGTCGAGGCAGTCGTCGGCGAGTCGGCATTGTAGTTCGTGAGTCAATTTCTGGGTACTTTTCAGGCTAAAGTAAAAAAAATCAAAAAAATCCGACCTACCTACCCTAGATTTTCAGACCATGTAACCTGAAACACACCTTTTTTTTGGCCTTGTCACCACACCAGCGCCCCACTCACTGACTCAAGTCCTACACCGTAAGGTGATTGGTGATATTGGATCCAAGTAGCGGAGTACCTAAGGCCAACTGAAAGGAAATAGTGTTTATCCCAACTGACCCTCTGTTTTTGGGGCCAACCATAATATTTTCTTGACCATAAAAAAAAAACTAACTTTTACTACTAAATTGATATTTTTTACTTTAAGAAAAGGTTTTAAAAAATCGATTTACCGACCCTGTATATTTTGGGCCATATGTTACTGGAAACAATTTAATTTAGGCCTAAATACACTCAGCCTCAGTCTGGTGGTATATTGCATCCTTCCCTGTGTCTACAGTGGTGTAAATATAACATGAGATGGTACAAGTGTTGGCGTTATGAGACATCAGTCGTCATGTGTGCTTGGCACGGACAGCCACATACATCCACAATTAGGTAGCTATTGTTGTAGCACCTGTTAGAATATAGACTACATGTACAGAGTATGGGACAGGGACAGATCACCGGGGCTAGAACACTAAGGCGATAAGGACTAATTAGCGTGTATGCCTTTAAGGGCCACATAGTGCTTTAACATGTTGTGTCCGTTAATGTCATGATGCATGGATGCAGTCCAGGTGAGTAACTCGGTAAGACTGTATCAATAATCAATGCATCATGCAGGACATTGGTACACCCCCGTATGGTCGGCATGATGCATGAATGCAGCCCTGGAGTGTAGACCTACCAGGGCTGCATTAATGGGCTACAACCCTTAACCCTTAAAAGACGGATGTCGCTAAAATAGGGAATTTGTCGTCATGATGCACCAATGCAGCCCCGGCAAGTAACTTGCCAGTGCTGCATTGGTGCATCATGCCGACCCTTTGGGAGTGTCTCAATTCCATTGGGTCGGCATGATGCTTGAATGCGGCACTGATGAGTTACTCGCCAGGGCTGCATTCATGCATCTTGACGACCAAGGGCATGATGCATTAAGGTATCATGCCGTCGTTAAAGGTTAAAGTGTTGGCTGTAAGAGGAGGGAATATGTCCACACTAAACATCCATAGGTTGAAAGGGTTAGTCAGTACTGACTATCCTAGGTTCATCATAGGTGTGTTAGTCACAATGACAAAGTTATATTCAAAAAATTACTGATCGGTCAGTCAGTAGTGGCTAACCTATGTTCATCATTGGTGTGTACCTTAGTTGTTGTATTTTTATACCACTAGTTGGTGCCATCTGTAAGATACTATGATAACCACTCAGTGGCTCCCCCTAGCAATTAAAAGACTAAGGTAGGTTGGTCAGTACTGACCAACCTGACAATAATAACTTACCTAGGTTGGTCGTATAGGGAGCCAAAAAATGACTAACTAGGCTAGGTACTAGTGACTGAGACAGTGAGAGATTGGTCATATAGGGAGCCTAGGAATATCAGAGCACAGCAGTAGCAGTCCGTCATGTGGGGGTGTTTACGTCGTGTTATTGACGTATTGATGATGCATGTACGTCATGAACCCAGCACAACCCGCACTCAATCTGCCTCTGAGATCTAGACCCATGGTCACGTCTCATAACGATCTCTATCCATATATATATGCCAAGCCAATGGTAACATGGGCAGTTCATTTTAAACGTGAGCATATTGTTGAGATATTGAAAGTAGAAGGCTGGTTTCAAATACATGTGTATTGCGAAAATCCACCTCCATGTCGACAAACATACACATGATTGTGTGCAATAAGCCCAGCCGCATATTATTACCGGTTATACAATGATCCCTACACTCAGGACCCAGTCCTAGGGGCAGGGGGGGGGGGAGTACTGAACCCTGGTTTGTGTACTGCAAAAAGGCCCCGGCGCTGTTATAGTCAAGTGTACTCATATTTCAGGCCCAGAAACTTTTATTAGTTTCCACATTGTTAATTTATTCAACAATATCCTGGTCTAAAAAGAAGCTCTCACATGACATATAACAAAAATGGCGAATTGATCAGGGGCGTGGCCACTTTTGACCAACCCCAAAAAAGGTCAAACCAAAATAGTCAAGTAAAAAGGGGTCAAAAAGGGTCAAAATACCCCTCAGTCCCCCCTACTTTGATACCGCTTGGCACGCCCCTGTTGATCAAGGGAGAATAAGTAGGCTCTCAGACCATGAAAGGGTGGGCTGTACTTTATGTTTCGGTACCTAACGTCAAAGAGCCAGTACCCACCCCGCGCCTCCAGTCCCTATCCATCAGACGGCCTGACTCACCACCCTGGAGGCTGTAAGCCACAGGAGGAGGAGAGCAAACACTGCAGCCACAGGAGCAGGTCAGCTATTGAGTGTAGAGGTGTGGGGGGGGGGGGGGGGGTGCTCCCTGCCTGTCTGAGCATAACCTACACAACCCGCTAATGAAGGGCCCCAGACAGCAGTCGTCCCTGGGGCACATTTGTTTTTAACTTGAGCAAGCTGGGTTCGCCCTAGACCTACTCAAGTCTTTGACTTGAATTAAAAACGAAAATTGGACAACTTGACCTGGAGAAAATCTGTAATTATTTTACAGATTAATTTTAAAAGGCAAAAAAACAACACCCTCATCGTGGAGGGGAAAGCAGATGTTCACTTATCAGATGTGTAAAAAAGGAGGTAACGGGGTTCCCACAAGTCATGGAAATCATGGAATGTCATGGAATTTGAAAGCTGTCATGGAAAGCTGTCATGGAAAATAATAGAATTAATATTACAAAATCTCTGAGAATGTACCGTTTACTTTCTAGATTTTAGAAATGTTCTCAGAGGCCAAGCCCCCTAACCCCCCACAAGAATGTAATAAATGTCATGGAAAATTGAGATTTATGTCATGGAGTGTCATGGAAATGTCATGGAATTTCAAACTGAAATTTTTGTGGGAACCCTGGACCGTAAATCTTTGCCCCAATCGCTCTCTCTGAGACCTGAAGCTCTGGGTCGGGGGCTGGGTAGCACAGTCTAACCCAGGCGGGTTGTGTAGGTTTATGCTCAGAGCCGCTCGCCCCACAATAGGCGAGCTGCTCTGAGCATAAACCTACACAACCCGCCTATAACACTATACTGCCGCTTAGGGAGTGGTCATATTTTAATAACAGGGGGGGGGGGGGGTTGGTGGATTTGGGGGGGGAACCAAAAAAATTTGGACCCCTATTAAGCGAAAAAGCCAGCGCATTAATATAGCTCAAAGGGGTCGGCCGCGCTCAATTTCAGCTGGCCTGAGGGGGGGACCAAAAAAATTTCGACCCCTACCATGGGGGGGGGGGGGACCAAAAAAACTTCGACCCGCTCGAGCGAAAATCCACCAACCCCCCCCCCTTGTTAAAAAAATTACCACTCCCTTAGTGCTTTATCGTCAAAATGCATGAATTCAGCCCTGGCGAGTAGCCTCACCAGGGCTGCATTCGTGCATCATGCCGAACCTACGGGATTGATACATTCCAGAAGGGTCGGCATGACACATGAATCCAGGCCTGGGATCGATGCATCATGACGACAAAGGGCAGAGCGCAACAAAACACGATGCGGCCCTTAAAGGTCTGTTACATGAAGGGTAAAGGTCTGCGGCGGCCTGTGTCTCGGGGGAGTGGGGCGGACTGCCACTGTTGTACAAACAGGGGGCTTAGTGTCATCCCACAGACGGCCAGAGGGGTATACTTAGACTAGACATTTAGAGACTACACTGATATTCCTATAGACTCCCTGTACAAACAATCTCTCAGTCACTAGTACCTAGCCTAGTTTGTCATTTCTTGGCTCCCTATACGACCAACCTAGGTAAGTTAATATTCTCAGTCAGTACTGACCAACCCACCTTAGTCTTTCAATTTTTAGGGGGAGCCACTGAGTGATCATCATAGTATCTTATAGATGGCACCAACTAGTGGTATACAAATACAACAACTAAGGTACACATCGAGGGTCGATAACCAAAAGGTCTTATATAGCATTTTTGCTGATTTTCATATTTCATATTGACTAGAATCTCCTTTCAATTCCGCATCATCTCATGTTTTCTGCTAAGCTATACGATAGTTTATTATAATTTTATAGTGTGAGAAAAAAAGTAGCATCTCAAATGCCTTCCATTCTAGTTAGAGCCAATATGATGTATCTTCAGATGGGACCTATTGGTCTATCTTTACTAGTTAATTAATTTCTTATAATATGTGCCAGTATGTCCTATCTTGTAATAAGATGTTTTGGCACTGTGGCACTATCCGTGATGAGCCAATTTCATTGAGGCAAAAAGGTCCTATCTTGCAATAAGATGTTTTGGTACTATTGCATTAGCTATTAAGATCGAATTTCATTGAGGCAAAAGGTCCTATCTTGTTATAAGATGTTTTGGTACTAAGATATTAGCTTTTAAGAAGAAATTTTATAGAGGCAAAAGGTCCTATCTCAAGATAAGTCCTGTGGGCTATGTATTTTCTGGTATATATTTATAGGCCAAGAAGAACTATCTCAAGATAGGTCCCATAGACTAGTCATATTCTGGTATACATTTCTGATCCAAATGGTCATATCTTGAGATAGACCCCAAGGGATGAGCATTGTCTCAATATACATGACTAAGCCAAAAGGTTGTATCTCAGAATTCTTACTTCTATTTTTATTCTTGATGTTGTCATTAACCCTTAGTGGCCGAGCATAAGCTACAGTTGATGCCATGGCTGACTAAGAATCAATTATAGTTGATGCCATGGCTGACTAAGCATTAACTATGGTCAGCAAAGGCTTAACCCAGGGAATATTCCTGTAATAATGTACAGCCCCTACAGCTACTCTGTAATATACCAGCAAAATGGCTTGAAAATCCTTTACTAGGGGTTTATACCTCTTGATATGAGGGACAAGGGATTCCCAGAAGGATGCCCTAGAAAGCCTATACAAGGAGCTGAAGAAACACAGAGGGGTTGCATGGACCATCTACACCCCCAAATACTTCTAGGCAGCTTGGGTAAGCCTATAGTAGAGGCAAATTACCACCAGAAGTTTGAGGACCCCCAGAATGGTAAAAGTCCATATGAGGGACAAGAAGTTACTAGAAAGGTAAAGAAGCCTGTGAGCGGTGCCCAAGACTGACGGAAAGGAATAAAAGCCTATAATTACGGGCCTAAGATCCAAAGAATGATTAGACAAGTCCATATATGAGGTATCAAAATCCACTAGAAAGGTAGAATAAGCCCATATAAGGGGCCCAGACTCTCAGTCAGGAGCTGCAAGCCTATATATGAAGGGCCAAAGATGCACACAAAGGTAAGACAAGCCCATAGGAGGGACCAAGTACCAACAGAATGATTAGACATGAGAGACCAAAGGTCAATAGAAAGGCTGAACAAGTCCCTGTAAGCTGCAAGAGATTGACTTATTGGGGTTAAAGAGCCATCCGTGGGCCCAAATACTTACAGAAAAATTTGACAAGCCTATATGAGAGTCCAAATGCCACTAGAAAGCCTAATCTAAACCAAATAAGAGGCTTCCGACCCACATAAAGGTTATACAAGCCTATATGAGTGACCAAAGACCACTAAAATGGTTTTGAAAGGCCATATGAGGGATAAAGACCCCCAGTATGTTTACCAAAAGGGACCAAAGATGCCCAGAATGATTAGACAGGTCCATATGAGGTACCAGAGGCCCCTGGAAAGGTTGATTAAGCCCATATAAGGGACCCCAGACCTACAGAGAGGAGTTACCTGCCTATAGGAAGAGCTAAATGTGTACAGAAAGGTAAGACAAGACCATATTATGAGGTGCTAAAGGCCACTAGAAAGGTTGAAGAAGCCCATATAAGGAGCCAGAGACCCTCAGAAAGTAATTGAAAGCTTATATGAGGTGCTAAAGACCACTAGAAAAGCTAAATAAGGCCATGTATGAGGCCCAAGGTTCACGTTATGCTTTTTAGGAGCCATTTGTGGGGCAAAATACTGACAAAATGATTTGGTAAGCTAATATGAGGGTCCCAATGCCATTAGAAAGGCTAAATAAGCACATGTAAGGGATCAAAGATTCACTTAATGGGGTTTAAGAGGTATTTGTGGGCCCAAAATGATTTGACAAGCCTATATCAGGGTTCAAATGCCACTAGACAGGCTAAACTAGCCCTAAACTAGTGCTAAAACCTACACAAAGAATACAAAAGCCTATATGAGGGACGAAAGACCGCTAGAATGGTTTTGAAAGTCTATATGAGGGACTAAAGAGCCCCAGATGGGGTCCATATGAGGTACCAGAGGCCCCTAGAAATGTTGATTAAGCCCATATAAGGGACCCCAGACCTACAGAGAGGAGTTACCTGCCTATATGAAGGGCTAAATGTGTACAGAAAGGTAAGACAAGACCATATGAGGTGCCAAAGACCACTAAAAATGATTTACAAGCCCAAACGAGGGACTAAATACCCACAAACTGATTAGACAATCTGACATGAGAGACCGGAGGCCACTAGAAAAGTTAAACAAGCCCATGTAGGAGGCCCAAGATCTACTTGATGGATTTTAAGAGCCATTTGTGGGGCCAAATACCGACAGAATGATTTGACAAACCTGTATGAAGGATAAAAATGCCACTAGAAAGGCTAAACTAGCCCAAATAAGAGGCCTGAGACCCACATACAGGTTATACAGCCCTATATTAGGGATCATAGACCACTAAAAAGGTTTTGAAAGGCCATATGAGAGACCAAAGAGCCCCAGAGTGTTTAGAAAACTCTACTTGAGGTAGCAAAGGCAACTAAAAAGGTTGAATAAGCCCATATAAGGGACCCCAGCCCCTCAGCCAAGAGTTACAAGCCTATATGAAGGGCCAAATATCCACAGAAAGATTAGAAAAGCCTATATGAGGTACCAACGACCACTAAAAGTGTTTTACAAGGCCATTTGAGGGACCAAATACCCATGGAATGATTAGGCAATTACATATGAGAGAACAAAGGTCATTGAAAAGGTGAAACAAGCCCAAACAAGGGGCCTTAGACCCAAATAGTGATTGCACAAGCCTATATGAGGGACCAAAGATGGTTTTGAAAGGCCATACGAAGGACCAAAGACCCCCAGAATGTATAAACAGGCTCCTATGAGGGACTAAAGGCACTAGAAAGAGTAAATAAACCCATTAAAGGGGCCGAACACCCACATGAAGGTTTTATGTGCCTATTCAAAGACCAAAGATACACAGGTAGGGTAAAAAAAGACCATACAAGGTGCAGAAGACTATCGAAAGAGGTTTACAAGGCTATATGAGGGACCAAATACCTCATGAATGGTTGCACAAACCCCTATGAAGGACCACTGGCCACTAGAATGATCAGACAATCCAATATGAGGAACCAAGGACACCCTTAATGATTACATAAGCCCAATAGAGGGAGCAAGTGCCAATAGAAAGATTTAAGAAGCCCATACAAGATATCCAAGACCGACTTTTACAAACCTATATATTGGGATAAATACTCACAGAATGGTTAGACAACCCATTGAGGGACAAAAGATCCTTTGAAAATACGGAAATCCCAAAATACATTGAATCAGGGGCCAGAAATCTGCAGAAGGGTTGGTGTGTGTCCCATACGAGGCCAAAGACTCTAGTGGAGCCAATTTGAGAAGGATAAATCTCTAGAATGGTTGCTGTATAAGCAACCAAGGACACCCTTTTGCAGGTCCAGAGACCACCAGAAGGTTCATGATCACCTGTATCTCCCTTTTCAAACCAGGGGCTTCATTTATGGGCTCATCCGGTTATTGTGGAGGTATTTGCCCCCTTTTATCTCCTTATTTTGGCTCTTTAGCCACATGAATGTACCAACCTGATCTATCAGGAGGTGTTTTGACTTCATATTGGCTTGCCTCACCCTTTTTGGGTTGTTTGGACACGAAGGCACAATGAGCTCTTCTGGGAGATATCATATTGCCATGTATGGCTGCAACCAACCTTTTCCCAGTCTTTGTCATAGTATGCCATCTCATAGTCCTTCTTGGGGTTGTCAACCAGCTCTGACGGTCATTCATTACTTGTATGGAGAGGCCCAAATAATTGCCCCTTTTATAAAGGCACCTATCCCCCCTAGGGACCTTTCTAAACTGTAAGTTAACTCTTTTAGTGATCTTGCGTGGGCTTACACAAGCTGACTGAGAGCCTTATATAGCCTCACTGTACCCATCTTGGGTTAGATGAAACATTGGACAGACCCATAGCAGGATGGCGAAAGGTTTTGGTTCCCTTGTAAGAGCTAATCCAAACTTTTTTGGGGTCTTTGATCTCTCAAACGGGTTCACCCTCTTTTTAGTACGGCTTCACGGATTCTTGTAGTTATGGTCAAGAGAGGACACAACATTCCTCGTTCCTACTGTGGTAGCGCTTCAGCCAATCCTTCTGGCTTGAGTCTTTTGAAGCTCATTCAACCTTTCTGCCAGCCTGAATGCTTGCCTAAGCCTTCTGCTATCTTCTATGGCCTTATACTCTTGATGTAGTTACTGCTTCTGGGGATGTTTGGATTTCTGGGGATTTTTGACTCAACCACCCCTTTTGGTGGTCTTTATCCCCCTGTATAGGCTACTGAACCCTCTAGAGTTTTTGAAACCTTATAAGACCTGTGCAAAACTCACTGGGGACCCTCATACGACATCATATAGCCTGTTCAAATTTCTCTTTTTATGGCATTGCTCATTGTGTGTGTTTGCCAAAACGTTTCTGGACATTTGGCGTCTTGAATGGGCTCACTTGACCCTTTTGATTTTTTACCTCTTTTAGGGTAAAGTGCCCATGAGTTGGCTACTTGGTCCTGTGTTCCACCTGTGAGGTATTTTGGGAACCATATGCTGTAGTATGTTAACCAGTATGGGTCACAGTCCTAGTCATTATAAAAAAATTAAGTCCTCACTTTCAAATCCAAGACATTGGGCCTTCTTTGATTTAACCCTATAGGGCCGAGCATCAACTATAGTCAATCCCATGGCTGGCCGAGCATCGACTATAGTTGATCCCATGGCTGGCCGAGCATCAACTATAGTCAGCATAACTCAATGGGATTTAGCACAGGCTCGGCCTAGGGAAAGTTACTGTAAAAATGGCCCGGCCCCATCACCAGCAAATACTTTTTTTGGTTGGCCCTAAAGGGTTAAATGAAAAATGTGTCAAATCTGTCAGCATCAGTACCATGACTCAACCAGTTTGGTACCTTGAGTCAACCATCTTGGCACAAGGGCACACCCCATTTAGTGGGTTACTAGAATGCATAATCATGGGAAAAAAAATTTAAAATCAAAAATGTACACATCTCCTACCAAAGAACATCATACCAGCCATGTACACCTGTAGTCATTTAGCAGAAAGCCCTAATTTGGGGGATTGGCTTGGAATTCACCCACCATTTGTTAAAAAGGGCAGCAAAAGGTGGTGATAGATAAATCATTTGCTAGAGAGAAGGAGAATTAAATCCCCAATATTGTTAAGTAGCAGTAAGCTGAATCTCCCTCTATTCTGCCAGGGAAAATAGGATAAATACCAATTCAATAGCTTTTTATAGCTGCAACGTGGCACTTAGAAGAAGGCAAAGTGGTTGAATCAAAGTACATGGCTGACTCTAGGGCATCTTACCCTATGTGATCCCAAACCCTCTGTGTTGGTATTCTATATTTTCAGACCCATCAAGGTTCATACACCCTTTGTTTGTGCAGTTTAATCCTCATTTATAGGCATGACCCTCTCCCCTCCAAGTTGGGATTATCATCCCCCTATCCCAGCTCTTGGCCCCTTTTAGCAATCTTTAGCCTCAGTATGGGGACTCTCATATATCATTCTAGTCTCCAACTCTTTGTGTATGGTCTGCAACTGCAATGTTCATTCTACCTCGCACCTGTATATGCTCTGCCAACCTTTGCAGGGATCCATAGTACTCCCAGGGTCCTCTCACCTCTTACTGGGGCCTCAGTCTTCACTAAAACAGTTCTCTCTGACTAGTTTTACACTGTTCTGATCAAGAATTGGTGTTTGTTTTTGTGAAACAGTTTCCAGCTTTATGATACAAATGTTAAATGATGGAATGTCTAGTGTGTCAGGAATATAGGGAATCTTTTTTCATTGAAAAACATGATATACAGCTTTCTGACAAGATAACTTGGACATTGTTTTGGAAAAAGTTTAGAACCAAAAGGTTGTATGGCAAGATAGAGCTGTTTGACAGGATAAATGCCTAGAAATGTATGCCATTTGCCTGTAACCAAAAGGTGCTATGTCCAGATGGAGCCTTTTACCAGGAACAGTGTCAAGCATTTTTTGACACATGTATAAAGCCAAAAGATCCTATATCAATATATGACCTTTTGGCACAAAAGGGACCAAGCATTTCATGCAATGTGTTTGAAAGCAAAAGGCCCTATGTCAAGATAGAGCCTTTTGCCAGCAAAGGTGTTCAGCATTTTGTGCTATGGGTCTAAGGCCAAAAGGTCCTATATCAAGATAAGACCTTTTGTTAGTGAAATAATGAGCTCTTGTGTAAGATATTGTATGAACCAAAATGTTGTATTTTAAGATGAGATGTTTTGGCACTAGGAGAATTCTTCATTATGACACATAAATCAGTGCCAAATGGTTCTATATTAAACATTCTGTTATCTGAGACCAACCGCTGTTTATTCTTGGACAGGATTCCTTCAGATCATCACCTGCCTTACAAAAAACGATACTGAGATAGTTTCCCTTGAAAAGAAAGGCTAATCTTAAAATAAAAAAGTTTTTCTTGATTTACTCGGAATAACTAAAAAGTGAGATAAGACCTTTTGGTTATTAGCCCACGACATCAATGATGAACCTAGGTTAGCCACTGCTGACTGACCCCTCAGTCATTTTTTTATGCCGAAGTGGTGGTGCCGCCAGGCACCACCAGAACAAGGAATATGATGTTTGCACTTTGCCAGAAGTCAGAACGGGCGCCGCCATCTTGGATTGTGCCGCCATCTTGGATTAAGGTGTCACAACACAAATTTATGCTATGTGATAACAATAATATTAATCCACCTTTGATAGTTCCTGAGGTTGATTATAATCATACCTACCCCCCCTAATATGGACCCAAGGAATTCAAAGGTTCTAGCGGTTTGTTGCATATACAGCTGGTTGCCTAGCAACGGCTATTCTAATTGTTTATCTGCCTAGCAACACACATTTCCATGGTCCTGAAGTTGATTATAATCATACCTATCCCCCCTAATATGGACGCAAGAAATTTAATGGTTCTATCTGTTTGTTGCTAATACAGCTGGTTGCCTAGCAACGGCTATTCTAATTGTTTATCTGCCTAGCAACACCCATTTCCATGGTCCCGAAGTTGATTATAATCATACCTACCTCCCCTAATATGGACCCAAGGAATTCAATGCTTCTATCCGTTTGTTGCTAATACAGCTGGTTACCTAGCAATGGCTATTCTAATTGTTTATCTGCCTAGCAACACACATTTCCATGGTCCCGAAGTTGATGATAATCATACCTACCCCCCCTAATATGGACCCAAGGAATTCAATGCTTCTATCCATTTGTTGCTAATACAGCTGGTTACCTAGCAACGGCTATTCTAATTGTTTATCTGCCTAGCAACACCCATTTCCATGGTCCTGAGGTTGATTATAATCATACCTACCCCCCCTAATATGGACCCAAGGAATTCAATGGTTCTATCTGTTTGTTGCTAATACAGCTGGTTGCCTAGCAACAGCTATTCTATTTGTTTATCTGCCTAGCAACACACATTTCTATGGTCCTAAGGTTGATTATAATCATACCTACCCCCCCTAATATGGACCCAAGGAATTCAATGGTTCTATCTGTTTGTTGCTAATACAGCTGGTTGCTTAGCAACGGCTATTCTAATTGTTTATCTGCCTGGCAACACACATTTCCATGGGCCCGAAGTTGATTATAATCATACGTACCCCCCCTAATATGGACCCAAGCAATTCAATGGTTCTATCCATTTGTTGCTAATACAGCTGGTTACCTAGCAAATGCTATTCTAATTGTTTATCTGCCTAGCAACACCCATTTCCATGGTCCTGAGGTTGATTATAATCATACCTACCCTCCCTAATATGGACCCAAGGAATTCAATGGTTCTATCCGTTTGTTGCTAATAAAGCTGGTTGCCTAGCAACGGCTATTCTATTTGTTTATCTGCCTAGCAACACACATTTCTATGGTCCTAAGGTTGATTATAATCATACCTATCCCCCCTAATATGGACCCAAGGAATTCAATGCTTCTATCTATTTGTTGCTAATACAGCTGGTTGCTTAGCAACGGCTATTCTAATTGTTTATCTGCCTAGCAATACACATTTCCATGGTCCTGAAGTTGATTATAAACATACCTACCCCCCCTAATATGGACCCAAGCAATTCAATGGTTCTATCGGATTGTTGCTAATCCAGCTGGTTGCCTAGCAACATCTATTGTAATTGTTTTTTCTGTCAAGCAACACACAAGTCCTTCCCCCCTAACATGGACCCAAGGAATTCATAGGAAATGCCATATTTGAAGAAATATCATCCTTCCCCCTGATAACCCCTTCCCGGCCCTGCTTTTTTGGTGTCTTGAATGGGTTCCCTTCAAACATATCAACCATGTAGACATTATGTTTCTTCGAATGCAAGAATTGCGGTTGTTGCCGCGTATAAAAATGCCTGAGGCATTTTTTTACGCGGCAACAACCGCAATTCTTGTTAATATAACCTTGTCATTGTGACTAACACACCTATGACGAACCTAGGATGGTCAGTACTGACTAACTCTTTCAACCTATGGATCTTCAGTGTAGACAGGATTAGACAAGCAGGGTTATTATGACTCAGGGATCAGAGGATTATATCCTGACTACTAGTATATTGTCAGCACTGTACTCTGTTGTGGGTTAACCCTTTAACCCAGTGGGCACAGAACATTGAATCAACATTGTTAAATGGTTGTCAATGTTGATTCAATGTTGATGCAATGTTGATTCAACGTTGGACTGAATTTTGTGCCCACTGGGAAGGGCCCCATATTGGATCATTCCCTTGGTAGTTATGATGCATGAGTGCAGCCCTGGTGAACTTTAACTCGCATGTGCTGCATCGGTGCATCATGACGACCCCTCAGCAGTAAATCAATCACATAGGGTCGGCATGATGTTTGAATGCATCCCTGGCGAATTTCTTGCCAGGGCTGCATAAATGCATCATGACCACAAAGGGCATGATGCATTAATGCATTATACTATACTTAAAGGGTTAATAGACCTGGGAATAGCCCCAATCTGTAGTCACTGTTTGACGTTGGTCGGACATCAGGGAGTGATCAATTTTTAACAACAAGGGGGGGGGGGTTTCCGTGGGGAGCATGCGAATTCTTTTACCCCTCCCCCTCCCCGGCCCTTTGACGCATAGTAACGCGCAGGCTTTTTGGCTCAAAGAGGGGTCCAAATTATTTTCACCCCACCACCGGGCAAGGGTTCCAAATATTTTTGCCCCCCCCCCCAACCCACCACCCCCTCAGTTGTTAAAAAATGATCACTCCCTAAATAACAACAACCTTCGCTGTAGAGATCCTGCAGATGTTAGTAGTATATCTTTTCATCAGGCCTCTCCCACCATGCCAGATCCTCATACTGTGATGGAGTTTGTGCCAGTGGGAATTAATAATGTAGTAGATGTATAAAAGCCACATCTCTGTGCGTTACATTGGCCTCAGCCCAGGCTGATTAAGAGTTGTAGATGAATGTACTCCAACATGCCTGATGCCAATGTAAACATAACTAAACCACGGTGGACGGCTAAGACAAAGGATTTGCACCTTGGTTACTAGTATACTGCATACTCTGGTTTAAAACAGATAGACAATGGTTATGAAAGGGTATTAGAATTAACCACAGCTTGCTGGTAGGGCGACTTGGGCTTCGCCCTCGTCTGGCCCCCACCAGCAAGCTGTGGTTAATTCTACATACCTTTTCATAACCATAGTCTATCTATTACATAGACTGTGTGTGGCTGTACTATATAATCACTTATACCACTCAGAGGCATAGGAAGCAATTCTTCATTGGGGGGGCCCAGGGGGGCCCAACCCAACCAGCCGTAAATATTGGCTTCCAATCATGGCAGTGCATATAAACACTCATATAGGAACTGTATAGAAAAGTAGTATTTGAGGCCCCTTTAGTTCTGATTGGGTGCCAGGCCCCAATGTCCCTATGTGCAAAAGGTACGTTTTTTAAATTTTGTGTATTACATTATAGGGTCTTGGTAAATTTTGGGGGGGCCCAAACATATTCAGGCCCCCCCCTCCTCTGTGATTGGGGGGGCCCGGGCCCCCCTGGCCCCCCCCCCCCCTTTTCCTACGCCACTGACCACTAGTGATTGTTTTGGATGAAATATACACATGCTACTTCTCCTGTTCTCTCAATGAACTGTACTAGATTATTAACATCGTATTATCAATTCAATTTATAAAAAAAAACAAGAAAATATTTCAGACCCAATTGTGTTACAAAGGTCCATGGTACATTGTATAAGAACACACAAACAGACCCACTTTGTAGACGCTGAGAACTGAGTAGAACAGTGATAGATTATAGGGCTACAACCTCAAACCACATGTGGGTGGGAGCTGTCAGAAAACATGTAGAGGATGTAGTGTGGGAAATACCACCACCACACTGAAATCCATAGGTTGAAAGGGTAAGTCAGTACTGACTATCCTAGGTTGGTCATAGGTGTGTTACTCACAAAGTTATATTCAAAAATGACTGAGGGGTCAGTCAGTAGTGGCTAACCTAGGTTCATCATTAGTGTGTACCTTAGTTGTTGTATTTGTATACCACTAGTTGGTGCCACCTGTAAGATACTATGATGACCACTCAGTGGCTCCCCCTGGATATTAAAAGACTAAGGTGGGTTGGTCAGTACTGACTAAACTGACAATATTAACTTACCTAGGTTGGTTGTATAGGGAGCCAAAAAATAGGTTAGGTACTAGTGACTGAGAGATTGGGAGCCTAGGAATATCAGTGTAGAGGATATAGAGTGGGAAATACCACTAGCACCACTCCTCATCTCCCGACCAGGCTGCTGGTAAACTGGTCAGCTCTACACGGTGTACATATGTTATGGGGTTTGGGGCATGACCTAGTCAGGCTTACATAAACCCCAGTGCATCTAAAGGGTAGGGGGTATTAGGCCTACTAATCTTCTGCCTTCAGTCCACTAAGTCAGTTCTAAATAAAGGAGGAAATATCATGAACATGTTCACATGAACATGCAGTTCTCAATATTTATTTGGCAGTTGATCCTTACTGATTCCAGGGGTATTATGATTTATATATCATAGCTTACAATAATATTTACCTATACATATTGACACCAGTACTGGATAGATGGTGTATTATCCCTGTATTGATAGTTCATGGCCATGCATGTATTGAATGGGACGTGATTGATCGGAAGACAGATTTAATTAAAGGAAGAGGCGTGCAAATTATATCAAGTCAATGTGTCAGCATTCTTAGAAATGATACATGCTATATGATATTGATAGTTGATCCTACACATATCTGATATAAGTCACGTTTCACGCCCACATACACGTGATACATACGTATTATCATACCTGACGTACTTTATTTGGTGTTAGGGTAGATTCACCTGGAGTCGGACACAGACCTTGAGGCGGACACTTGGTTTTGTGGTTATTCCAGCATTTCCAAGTTCTATATTTGTGAATGATGGTAACGTTATGCTGTAAAAATAATACACATTAGCAGTTCTGTTGTACATAAATAACCTCAATTTTCACTGGCCGTCTCATGGTAATGTGTCCGACTTATGGTGAATCTACCCTAAAAGACAGTTCAACTGCTGCACTTGCTCTTTATGATAGCAGCCCCCGAACGTGAGGCCAACATGCTCTTAACGCACCACCCCTGGCGTCAGAACTGGCAACTAGCATGCCATTCCTGGGCGGATTAGGCGAGTACCGAGGGGGCATGGTGCGTAATGGCTCTATAATCTGCCATGGTATGGACATTAGCTGTGACCCGGCCACTGACCTGGCACTGCGTCAAAATGCTGCCCTCCACACTTACGTATTTTAGACGTATTTTAGCAGGTCTATTTTGACTCTTATGCTTAGGACATGACAGCATTATGGTATAAGTTGGGGGACTTATTTCTGGATATTGTAGGCCCCATTTATGGTTATGGATGTTATATCTATTAACCATTTACGGACTGCATAGTGCATCAAAGCATCAATGCATCATGCCCTTGGTGTGATACATGAATGCAGCGCTGGCAAGTAACTCTCCAGTGCTGCATTCATGCATCATGCCGACCCTATGATCCACTCCTGAAGGGTCGGCATGATGCACCAACACGATACCGGGGCTGCATTGGTGCATCATGACAACAAGTGTCACCTCTCAGTGACATGCTGCCCTGTAATACAGGGTTAAAATTGAAGGCAGGTCTGTCAATATTGAATGATCGTATTCATTTGTGGTGATGTTATCTATAACACGATTGTACATGTAAATGATGAATTAACTAAGAATAAAAAATCTAAATCAATTCCTCTTTCTGTTGTCTTACAGACAGGGCAGCAACAGTCACCGACCCGGAATGAGATGTCCCCCACCAAGTCGGTCACGGCTTCCCCCATCCGCTGCCACAGTCGGGCATCGAGCACCTCCGACAACCACCCCATCAACCAATCACTCAACGGCATCTTGTACTCGCCCGAAGACGCCTTGAACAATGACTTCTTCTACGACGATGAGTTCTCGGTGCCCTTTGACGCCAACCTGGGTGAGAACGAGACGCACGTGGTGGATGTGGACATGCTGGATTCCATGGACATCAACGCACTGCTCACACTGTCACGGGTTTACGACGACAACAGCCAGGAGCCCGGCGTGCTGAGCCGGCTCGCCGCCTCCAAGTCCGACACGTGTCTCTACCACCAGATGTCCAGCAGTGGAGACATGCCCGTGGACGTCGAGACCTCCGGAGACCAGTCCATGAGTGACCAGTGCGCCAGCTCGGCCGAACTCTCCGAGCTGCGAAGTGAGCCACTCTTCTCGCCACCTCCAAGCTTCCAGCAGCCGGCGGGGCTCCACCAGTACTCGACCGACAGTCTGGGGCGGGACGAGCCGCTGTCAGGTAGCTTCACTATGGGGGAAGAAGCCCGCTACACCTACGACTGGTCAGCCAACAAGGGTCAGTACATCCTCTCCTTCGACAGTCGTGGACATCGGCATCAGTCAGATGACGATTCATCACTGTCGAATCACGACTCGATCCCAAGTTCACACATGACGTCGAGTCTGACCAGTTGGGCGCAGAAGAGCCGTGACAGTAACAACTTTGTGTTGTGGGGTTCCCGGGACAGCCTGGGCCGGGGCGCCCTGAGCAGTGGAGGCAGCACGCCCGCGCGGGGCTCCCCCAAACACCACCCTACCCGGGGGGGACACGCCAAGCACCAGCACACGGACCGGTCAGCTGACCAGCCCCTCACCACCTGGTCCAAGGTCAAGGAGGACAAAACAGAGCCGGACACCACCCAGAAGGAGAAGCTCACCACATGGCGCAGTTTACGAGAAACCCAGAGCGAGGAAACAAAGGAGGACACAGGGCGGAGTAAGAGCCTGCCCGATATGAGGCCTCCAATGAAGACCAGCACAACCGGCGTTCAAGTCACCGACCTCGAGCCCCGAGACGGGGCCGAGGAGAATCTGGTCGACATTGACGTAGATGTCGAAGACGATTGTGTCAACAAGCGCTCCACGACGTCGCTCTTTGAGCTGTTCCAGCGACTGCGGTCTCAGGAGGAGCTCGGGGAGAACATGGTTTCCTCGGCTACAATGCACATGTTGACCGGCACCTGGAGCATGTCTCCCGTCAGCTCCGAGCAATCGGCGCCTCTCTCAGAGCGCTCGCCGAGCGTGCCCTGCCTGACCAGCTGGAACACGATGAAGGACTTAGCCAGCCGCAACGCCTCACTGCGCACCTCCACAGCCGATAGCATAGACTCCTCCACCCCCGATAGAGTCGATGTGTCCCCCGCCAATAGCCTGCACCGCAGCACCAGCTGCCAGACCAAACTCTTCACTAGTTTTGCCTGTAACACGAGTTACCACGAGCGCGGGCCCAGCTCCGATGCCCAGTGTGGTTCCCTCATTTTGACCCAAAGCGTCATGTTCGGGAAGGACAATAAAGACTTTTGTGGACAGTTCCCCCCTAATGCCAGAGATTCATCGGTTCAGACCTCATTTGAGTATGGAGTACCATTGAAGTCAATGATGAATAGGTCTTTGCAGACTTCTCTAGGCTCTAGCACCGAGAGCAACAAAGGTGAGCCGCTGGGTTCTCCGCGCTACCAGTCTACCCCCCAGCAGACCAGTACCAAGGAGTCCCTCAAACTTCATACCTTTAGAGATCTTGCCATCAAACGCCAGGATACGACCCCCAAGACACCATCCCCCGTAGACCCCAACGCAGGCGTCGAGCCACTTAAAAAGTCAGAGCCCTCTCTGACCAGTAGTCTACTCTTCTCCAACTCTGCCTTACCTGATCTGAGTTTTCTCAATAAGGGGATGACCCAGAGCATCAGTAGTTTCCTAGAGCAGGCCAGCAAGGCACAGCCCATCTTCAACCCGAGGATGGTGCGTGCCGACACCCATACAGGCCACGTGGATATGTCTATAGGCCGCGAGGCGCTCTCAAGAGAGAAAAAGAAGCGTGCGAGTAATAATAAAAAGAGCACTCCACCCAGCTCGAGGGAAAACTCGCCGGGGATGAGAAATATCCGTCGACATAATACTGACTCCTCGTCGTCAACTAGTGTTTGTAGCACAAGTTCTTCTGGTATTGATTCTGGGTGTTATGAGTCTTCCCAGTCCCACAGTCCGCGCGGCAACGTGCAATACTTTTCCGATCTGGGTCTCTTCAGTCCCAGCATCTCCGACTCCTCTACTCTATCCGAGTCCTCGGGATCCTCCCCTTCAAACAGTGGGGCGGAGATGTTCATGCCCAAATTGGGCGATCAAAAGAAAGGTGCCACCAAAGTCCAGGACCCGAGCGTTAACAGAGTTAAGGAGGTTACCAGCTTCGCGGAGCTGGCTACTAAACAAGGGAAGGGGGTGACAAAGAAACTGGAACGCCAACCAAAAGTGGAGACCCGCTCTGCGGACAGTTCCCCCTATCGCGGAATGAACCTTGAAATTCCTAATTTCAGATCAAAGGGAGATCAAGTTGAAATGGGAGTGATAAACAATGTAAAAACCACTTCCTCCCCAAGCAAGAAAACTACAGGTAAAAGGAAACAGCTAAATTCATCAGAAAGTAAGACTGAGGGCAAGGTCATCCCACCTCCGAAACCCCCGCGCCTAATTTGCGAAGACTGCCAATCGCAGCATAATGAGATGATATCCTCTGTGCCGGTGTACTCTGAACCCATCTACAAGATGGTGGCTCAGCCTGTGAAGCAGGTGGAGTACCTACAGGTGTCCCCCACACACCGCCCGCACCACTACATCGGGATCCCCCTGGGCGCCTCCGCCCAGCGTAATCAGCGCCTGCACGGCCAGGACTGCGTGTGCTGTGGGCTGGGGCTGCAGAAGAAGCCTCTCAAGTCGTGCCTGGTGAAGCGTCGCCGGGTGCGCTCCAAGAACCTGTTCAAGCACCGGTCATACTCAGACTCGCACGACCTGGCCATCATGAAATACAGCCAGGACGGACAGACCCGCTACCAGCTCATCGCCCCCTCGTCCTGCGAGCAGGAATGCGTGCACGGGTTGAGTACGGGGGCGGCCGGGTTTACATCGCTACCGGCCGAGGTCCTGCAGGAGAGTCTGCGCCAACAGGTGCAGAAACGGCTGAGTCAGCAGGATCTCCCAGTCCTACCGCTAACCTGCCCACCTCACCACCAGGGGGAAGGGGAAGGAGAAGATGATGATGTCCAGACTAGGTCTGACCCGCGCATGAAAGCCGCGCCCACCACTGCTGTGCCCAACTCGCCCGACCTCATCCCGGTGATGCCGTGCCCGTGCGGACACACCGGTGGTACCACTGAGTCACACAGCTCCGACGACTCTTGCTCAGACTGTACTGAGGCGAACCGCCACAAGAAGAGTGTGAGCTTCTCGGAGGAGGTCTTCTACCATTCGCCCTATAACACCCCGCGAGGGTCGCCCAAGAAGCCCCGCGCCCCCGCCCTCGGGTCCCAAGGCAGGGCCGCCTCGCACCCTGTAGCAACCACCCACCAGCCTGCGCCAGCCACACAGAGTGAGTAGAATGTTACTTTCATATAATTTTATAGTTTGAATGTGTATTATTTCATACAAGGATGAAAGTCTTTCCTGGATTTCTCTCAAGCTTTCTATGTCTCAAAGACCTACAACTGGGGCCCTTGAGGGGAGGGGGTCCCCATGCCTATGTCCCCTGTCGATTTTAAGAAATGCCCATGTCGCCATATCAATTGTAAGAAATGTCCTATGTCACTAGTATCTATTCATTCCTCCTGTCCCATGTCACAAAGCCTCAAAAAAGCCCATGTCGACGTGTCAAATTTAGGAGTCCAGGGCCATAGGAAATAGAGCTTTGTACATTCCAGAATTGATTGGTTTCTGAGTAGAGACCTTGTCATGTGTGATAAACTTCAGGACCTTTTCTTTCCCAGATAATATAGGTATTCTGAGGCCCAATCTCCAATGAAGGCTCAGAATAGGTTATTGGCACTTGGGACACTGTATCCAGGCATGGCTATCTCAATGTGTCACAGTTCAGTGGCACTGCTTTATCTATATACCATGTTGTTATCCTTATAACATACGAAGGTCGCACATCCCTGAGCCACAGGATCCATATGCTAGGGATAAACATTGCACGACACAGGCCCCCAATCTACACATGACCCAGTTGTGGTTGACCTATCATGGCTTAGACTATGGGGTGCCGTTGGTTCCTAAAATCCCCAGCTCAACATATGTCTAAATAATTTATGTCCAGCTGTCTGGTACATATGGATAATTCGGATTGACATGTTCAATTGAATTAGCAATATGTAGTGGGCAAATGGACATATATGTGTAATCACATTTGAGACCTATGGATATGCATATGCAGAACGGCCATCCGAACCTGGTGTAAAAATATAATATTGTGCCCAATAAAAACTTATAAAAAAGCAATTAAATTCTGCATACCGGTAGATATCGTAAATACTCGCTTGGAAGCGGGGTCTAATACGCGAGTCAGATCGACAGTGCGGATGAAATGATCAGCCCAAAGGGCTTATACACGAGTTAAATTTCCCGGGTAAATTTTACGGTAGATTTAATTTTACATATGTATTAACAAGGATTTTAGGAACCAACGGCGCCCCATATGAGACCCTTCCCAGTGTCCGACCCACCACAACAATAGCACCAATGTGTATACATATAGAGCATACAGAGTAGACGACTGTAGGAGGCAGGGGGACAGTTTGCTGTAGGACACTAGCCAAGCTGGATGTGCAGAAAATCGCCTGGCTCTTTGGTAGGATCTCAGTTGTGTTAATAGTGTGTCTAACCATTCTGTCACTTTCTGGGTCAGTTTAATACAAAGTTGTAAAGTTCTACTGAATGCATGAGTAGTGGTCTAGGTGATGTTAAGACCCTAGCTGAACTCAGTTGGAATGTAATAGGTAAGACCTCTATGTAGGACATATATTCAGGGCATCATGTTGACAGCAGTTTGTCCATACATGTAGATACCTAGGGGACTCGAAAGTATCTCTATACATGTTTACAGATGGGAAATTTGGCCTACATCATTGCAAGCTACCCGGTAGTATAAAGCTAAGATGCTAGGGCTAGGATCTTTATACTAGGTTTGATGTGAAACGTCACCTAGTCACCTGTGGTCTCCATGCTCCCCTGAACCTGACACTATAGGAGGCACAGGGGGTCAGTGTAGTTGCTGTATGACATATATACATATATCACAGTAGGCGTGTAGACCTCCTGTGTGGTGATGTGGATCACGTATACTTTGTAAGGATCCAACTCAGAACAGAAACCGAGACTGAGTCCGACCCAGAACAACCGTGTGCCAGAAACTAGCATCTTGAAGAATTGTTAACATCAAACTTAATTCCTTTAGATGGGACAGATAAACAAAGGGTAAACATGATCTAATAAGTAAGGGAGCTGTAAATTTGTCGATACCCTATATGCAAGGTCACAGAATTCATAACGTTAATCCCGCCCACATGACATGTGTAGTAGAGAAAGGTTCAGACTCAAGGGGAGTCAAACATTACTCCCCCCTCCCCCCCCCCCACCGCCCCTTACAAATTAGCCTCTTCCAACCCCCCCCCCCCCCCCCCTCTGTGGTATGTCTCTACCAATCCCATGAATACATGTCCTAGACTGAACCATATCAGGGAGGTGAATGTCTATGGCCATGGACAGTGAAATCTCTTACTGTAATCACTTATCCATGTTCTCTTTCCTCACTCTCGACTTTAAGAAATGCTCATGTCTAGTAGTCGATTTTAAGAAATGCGCTTATGGCCCCATGTCGATTTTAAGAAATACCCATGATGCCCCTTGTCAATTTCATTTAATTTCTCCTGTCCCATGCCACTAAGCCCTAAATATGCCCATGTCACCATGTCCAATTTACGGGTGTAGACCAAACCTATATGATATCCATGTTCTCTCCTTTACTGAGCCATCCACTGTTGTAAACAGTTACATAACATGTAGTAGTTATAGCACACCCACTGCTCTGTATGCAGTATATTGGAGTGCATGGTCAAGGCTGATCACAAGTTGCAGACGAGTGTACTCAGCCTTGAGCATGCACCTAATATACTGAATGCAAGGCTGTGGCTGTGGTTTAACTGGCTTATACCAGTTACGTACACCTGGACTATTTTGTACTTCAATTTTAGGGCCCTAGACGGGTAAAATCGACAAATGGACATGAGCCTAGTGACAAGGGACAGGACCTATTTCTTAGAATCGAAAAATGACACAGGCAATCCTTAAAATCAACAAGTGACATGAGAGCTGATGATATTTTTACAGAGTCAGTGACAAGTGACAAGACCCTTTTCTTAAAATCGACAAGGGACATTGGCATTTCTTAAATTCGACAAGTGACATAGAAACCCCCTGTTTGGGTCCATTTGTTTTATACGGCCGTTATGTATAAATACTTACCCATGTTGTCTGTGTTCTCGCGTCATTAGGCAATCCGGTGCCGGTGACATCTACCCATATGGGTGTGGACCACTTAATTCGACATGGGGACATGGGCATTTTTGGGCTTAGTGACATGCGACATGAGGAATTTAAGAGTTAGTGACATGGGACATGGCCTTTTCTTAAAATCGACAGGGCGACATGGCCATTTCTTAAAATCGACAGGGGAAATTGGGACCCCCCCATCCAGACCCCCACCCATGTTGTCTACCCATACCCATGTTATCTGTCCATACGTCTGTATACAATATCCATGTATTATAATACATATGCTTTACGTATGCTCCTTGGGATACCGAGACATGCTCGTGCTGGAGAGACATTTGCTGTCTGTGGTCTCCCAACATGTGGTGCTACTATCAGAAAACTAGTCTATAGTCTCATATGTCGACTTACAGCTTCTGAAAATGAACTAATAAAAAGCATGGTGGACCCCACAAGAAGTGATATCCGGTACACATCCCATATATGGAAAGGCTGGTATCAAGATCTGTATATTCACTTTTATATCCCATAACCGTACTCTTATACTTGTATAATATGTTTGTGTGTTTTATATACTATGGACCTTTGTAATACTATTGAGTCTGAAATAAAAATTGAATTGAATTGAATTGAATACTTATCCATGTTTCTCGCGTCATTAGGCAAGCCGGTGCCGGTGCGCGGTCAGCATGGGGAGACAGATGAGACAGACGCGGTGTCGGAGGCGGGAAGTGAGGACACGCCCCCGAGTCACTTCACGGTCAGCCCCAGCACCTCGCCCACCCCCGGGGTGACCCGCAGCCTCTCCACCTACACCGCCACCGGCATAGACCTCACCCACAAGAAAGGTATGTAGTAACTATATACATATAGAGATATCTATACCACCTACACCGCCACAGGCATAGACCTCACCCACAAGAAAGGTATGTTATTATTATATCTATATCCATATAGACCTCACCCACAAGAAAGATATGTAGTAACTATATATACATGTAGATATATCTATACCACCTACACCGCCACCGGCATAGACCTCACCCACAAGAAAAGGTATGGTATTATTATATATCTATATCTATATATCTATATATACATATCCACCTACACTGCCACCGGCATAGACCTCACCCAAAAGAAAGGTATATAGTTATTATTTTATTTTTTGGAAATACAAGATCTCCTATGCTTAAGCACCAGAAGGCCGTATTCAATGCCCCTATTGAATACAATGTGCCCTTATTCAATGGGCTAAGAAATTTTGTCTTTCCTTCATTAAATGGAAATATGACACAGACGGTATCAATAGGCATTGGCATTTGTCTATATATCTTTTTTATATATCCATATCTATATATCTGCATGATATCTATATGTATCTATATCTATAAATCTATATCGCGATATAGACCTCACTCACAAGAAAGGTATGTAGGAAATACCGGTACTATAAATCAATGCAGAAAGAAAGGGTGACTTTTTGAGAAAAGTTATCGATAACATTTTTGAACATTTCTGAAGTATAACCGACAGATTCATAGATATGGCCTCAAAATGTACATTCTGGGCACAAGAATACTCAATGTCTCCACACTGGAGTTTGCAGTACCGTATTTCCCCGTGTATTGACCCTGGCTTATACAAGTACTAAGTGGTAAACTGACCAGGCTTATACACAGGGCAGGCTTATACTGTAACTCGGGGCAGGCTTATATTCCTTTAGCTGTAGAAACACCATGATACCTTCTTACAATTTTCAGAATTACCTACTCTTCCTATACATTTACTGTATTTCTCTTTAAAATGGCCAGTGACATGAATGGAGTAAATAGGGGTCACATAGCCGAAAGAATTATGTAAATAGTTCAAGTAGAAGTGGAGTTATGGCCTGAAACATGATTTTTATTGATTATATATTGCACCCCTCGGGCGTATACTCTGGGCCCGGCTTATGCAACATTAAGTCACCTTTTGCCCAGGCTTATACACGGGGCAGGCTTATACACGGGCCCCGGCTTATACACGGGGACATACGGTATACGCTATCTGCCCAGGCAGAAACAGACAGTTGGTGAGTCACTGGATGTCCATAGAGAACTCACTGAGTATGTTAGGGAAGTAAATATCAGGAGGG
Organism: Harmothoe impar; assembly: GCA_947462335.1. Classification (NCBI taxonomy): domain Eukaryota; kingdom Metazoa; phylum Annelida; class Polychaeta; order Phyllodocida; family Polynoidae; genus Harmothoe; species Harmothoe impar. The sequence continues at coordinate 14,363,424 of OX381705.1, read as the reverse complement.
GGGGGGGGGGGGGGTCAGGGTAAACAGAAGGCGGCCCCCTTCATTCCTCCAGGGCCTCTAGGTACCAGGCAGGCTGGGTGATGGGTAGTTGTCATGGTAACTTGGCTCTAACAGATAGGGCAGGGAGGCAGTAGGCAGCCATTATATGTACACACACTGACCCCCACATACTGCTCCTCTAAACACGGCAACTGCTCTATAACACAATCAGGGGAGATATAAGTCAGTAAGGGAGTGCTAAGTTTAACAACAATTAGTAAGGGGAGGTCAATTTTAGGTTTACAAATATTTTGAAAAAAATCTTCCCATTTTTACACTTTTTTGGTCAATTTTCGGGCAGAAGAAAAAAAAATCCGACCTACCGACCCTCGAGTTTCTTCTTATGTTACCTGAAACAAACCTCTTTTTTTTATTTGGCCTTACATGAGAAGGAGTACTGTCAGCTTATAGGCAGGTATGTAGCTGCATGTGCAGAGGGAGCCAACAAAAAGATCATGTAGGTAGCGTGCTAACGCGTGCCTCACCAGAATAGCAGGGGGCAAACCAGTTCAGGCATGGTTCTTATGGAGAAAAGATGTACCATAAATTCTGGCCAACCAAGCCTCCTACACGGGTTATAGGAAAATGCCAGGTTAGGATATACGGTACTACAGTACCAACGTAGCCGTAATCAGACCCCAGGTGTGGATAAGAAGTCTTGGTGTCTCGATTTTTTCGTAATTTTACGATTTTTGACCCCCCTCCCATTACGCCCATTTTCAATCACGTCTGGTGAATGTACCATACTGAGATATGGGATAAATTACTTACTTTGAAAACACAAAGCTAGACTAAAACTAGATTTTGTTGGTCATCAAAGCAAACCAATCTAGAGATATAACATTACACATTGAGGAGCAAACAAATGATTAATTGGTATAATGGGCCAGATTACGACTTCAATGAATCATTAGAATCCATTCTGGCATCATGCTGACCCATTAGAAATGTTATGCTATTGTTACGATTTTTATTACGATTTCAGCCAAAAATGGTTACGATTTTGGGGTCCAAAAACCGTAAGAAATACGATTTTGAGGTGGGATAACTTGACATCCCTGCTCTAGAATCTATGCTACTATTGCTAGATGATCATATGAAACTTGCATAACCATATTATTCTATGGTATTGACTTATGTGCAAAGCTTTTGCTCCTGAGGTATACTTCTGTTAAAATAACAATAGTACACACAACATTATGCAGCTAGTAAAACATGACATGTCTACGTGGGTGAATCTATCACTTCCCTTCTGTCCTTGAGAACCTGTGTTTAGATTCATATAATGTAATAGATAGACAATGGTTATGGAAAGGTATGTAGAATTAACCACAGCTTGCTGGTGGGGGCCAGACGAGGGAGAAGCCCAAGTCGCCCTACCAGCAAGCTGTGGTTAATCTACCTTTACATAACCATTGTCTATCTGTTTTAAACCAGGGTATGCAGTTTAACCAAGGTGCGAACTCTATTGTTCAGCCCCACCACCGTGGTTTAAATATCCTTAAACCACGGTGGAGGGCTAAGACAAAGGGTTCGCACCTTGCATAATAGTTTAATGGTTTAAAATAGATAGACAATGGTTATGAAAAGGTAAGAGGATTAACCACAGCTTTCTGGTAGGGCGACTATCTATTACATAAACAAATGTGTAGATGACACGGCATCAAAACACCAAGTTGGTCTACGTCGCTGTGCTCAACCGGTGTGTACACGGCACAATATAGGTGCACAGCTATTGTATTATATCGCGTGTTAGCCACACATGTATAGACTGTGGGAATATCTGATAAGCCTCATAGATGGTCTGATTATTTACCATTATTCAGTACTGTAGTATATATCTAGATACTTGCGTATAAGCCACACATTGATTTTGTACTGATCCTATAAACCGCACTGGCTATCTGACTCGCGTTCTGTCCGCGGCCTATGTGGAGGTTTTCCAGTGATTGGTCCCGGGTCGGACACAACTCAGTATACACCCACAGATACTGGAATGGGGAAAAACTGTAGCTTGGGACATGACAGGTCCATCATAGCCGACCACACCCGACCCCCAAGCTGCTGTCTACACATGTTTAAACCACGGTGGTGGCTTAGAACAATAGAGTTCGCACCTTGGTTATATTGCATACCCTGGTTTAAAACAGATAGACAATGGTTATGAAAAGGTATGTAGATTAACCACAGCTTGCTGGTAGGGCGACTTGGGCTTCGCCCTCGTCTGGCCCCCACCAGCAAGCTGTGATTAATTCTACATACCTTTTAATAACCATTGGCTATCTATTACTTAACCAGTTAACGCCTGCATCGTGCTTTTATGGGTCGCTATGATGCATGAATGCCTAAAATACAGCCCCTGCGAGTAACGCACCAAGGCTGCAATCAAGCATCACACCCGGCCGACCGAGAACCACCATACATGATCCACCAATGCAGCCCCGGCGAGTAACTCGAGTGTCTCCATCCTCCATTGCGTAGGGTTGGCATGTTGTTAGAATACAGCACTGGCGAGTTACACGCCAGGGCTGCATTCATGCATCATGACGACCAGGGGCATGATGCAATACAGCATTAAGCCGTCCTTAAAGGGCTAAAGGCTTAGGAAATACTGTGGAGCTGCTCTGAGTCCTGGGGTGATGAGTGGTCTCGGCCTCCAGGGGCGCTGACACTGGGGCCAGGCTGAGTGGTATGGTGTAGATTTGGGATTAGAGCCACAGAACTATAGCACAAACTGTATATGTACTTTGCAGTAGGGAGTAGAGCATCCATCAAGTCCAGACATCAGTCATCAGCACAGGGTCTGGGGGCATCATGCCACTCCCTATATGATATGAAGTAACCATGTGCGTACACAAAATAGCGGGAAAGGGGTACCTTTTGGGTCCCATTGGCGGGCCGGGGCGGGCATCTTGGGCCATTTTCATGTAAAAAGGGGTTCATGTGAAAAGGGGTATATTTTGTAGGAATTTGGTCTAAATTCAGGGTGATATCATGCTAAAAGGGGTCCAATTTTGGCCAATTTCAGGGGTGTTCCAATATAATGAGCCTATAATTTCTTCACATTTTTGGGGTTATCCCGCCAAAGGGGGGTGTTTTGGTGGATTTTCATCCCGCCATAAGGGGTCAAAATTCAAGGTGATGTACGCACATGGTGTTGTACTGGGCCTTCTGGAGGTATGGTGCTGCTCATGCCGCACTACATACTACAGAGGCTATGACTCTACTAAGTGTAGACTTGGGTGTAGTATCAATGTAAGTCTAATCTGCCATCTAGGCTGTACTGTACAGGGCCCTTGATGGGGGGTCCTCATGTCCAATATCGATTTTAAGAAATACCCATGACGCCATATCGATTTTAAGAAATGCCCAATGTCCCATGTCACTATCTATTTTTTCCTCCAGTGCTATGTCACTATTATAAAGCCCCAAAATAGCCCATGTCGCTCTGTCGAATTTAGGGGTCTAGGGCTATGACTCTGTCTATGTAGACATAGGTGTAGAGTGTGAGTGTAAGTCTAATATGCCATCTAGGCTGTTCTATATGGCTGAGCACCTCACACGACTGCCTGTCGGTCTGCACACTTGTCTGGGCATTATCTAAGACGGCAGGAGGCTGCGGCAGGGTGTGTGTGTGGGGGGGGGGGGGGGGGGGGGGCTGGTGATGTGGCAGGAGGGGGAGGAGGAGGCTTGCTCTACAGCAGCTCATTATGTGTGCTCCTCATGAATTATGATCAGCACTAGCCCCCCCCCCCCGCCCCATGAGACGCTGTATGGACGCTGACTGACGCACACACCACCTGGTGGGAGCGGGGAGAACCTTGTCACTGAGCCGTCACTGTACGCCGCCTGTCTGCAGAACAGGGAACTACAATTATAGCAGCAACTCCAGGGCTCAACACTGGTTTGGTAATGGTTCTCACCCCTTGACCCAAGGGAGGGGCAAACAAAAATTGGACCCCTTGACCGGGGGGGGGGGGGTGAAAAAAATGTGGACCCCTTGACCGGGGGGAAGTCAAAAAAATTTAACCAGTTTTTGTCAAAAAAGCCTGCATGTTACTATGCCTCAAAGAGCCCGCGCTCGTCGATTTTCGACCTGTTAGGAGGGGGCGGGTAAAAAATTTGACCCCTTGACCGGGAGGGGGGTGTAAAAATTTCCGCGTGCTCCGCGCGAAAATCCACCACCACCACCCCCCCCCCCCACTGTTGTTAAAAAATGATCACTCCATAATGGGAGCAAGAAAAGAATGCCAAGACTTCATTCATGCATCAAGAAGACAACGGGTATAGTGCATTGAAGCACATTGCGGCCCTTAAAGGGATAGACAGTAACCTTTAAGGTGATATGAAGGTGGAGGGTGGAAAACAGATACTAAAATAGAAGATTGTTTGATATTTCTTGTTTAGGAGTTGAGGGATGTGAAGCCTGCTTCAGCCTTCTCCTCTTGACATACTATTAGAGATGGACCCATTAGCATACATAGTGATCGTGAGTAACTAAAAGAAAGTTCGCCAGTGCTGCATTCATGCATCATGTCGACCCCATGGGGCTGACACACGCCCAAAGTGTCGGCATGATACAAAAACACGCTGGTGCGGTTATATGGTGTGTCATAAGGCCAAAAATAAGTTTGTTTCAGGTCACCCGACCGACCCTATCAAAACAGGGCCGACCCCACGTTTTATGCAATTTTGAAAACATTTTTACCCTTTTTTGGTCAATTTTAGAGTATCAGTATTTTAAAAAGTTGGCTAGTACATTGATGTTTTAAAAAAAACAAAAACAATCCGACCTACCGACCCTACATTTTTCTCCCATGTTACCGGAAACAAACCCTTTTTTGGGGGGGCCTAACGACAACTGATGTTAAAGCAACATGCGGTCCAGAAGGGTGATAAAGGTGATTTTTTTAATGTCTAGGTATCCACTGATTTAAGGAAAATATGCTCTGTCATAACTACTCTCTATTCGATAAACCTTGCATTATTCAATCCTCACTTTAAATTGTATCTCCTTTACCCCATTTTTTCCTGGTTGGTTGATCGGTCGCGAGTCATTGTAACGGAAGCATCATACAGAATAGATAAACTGTTATGAGGGTAAATAGATCAAAAATAAAAATTGTAACTAACGGTTTGTCCTCTGCCTGTTACAGAGCTGGTGCTGGAGGTGATTAAGGCTGCCGAACACGTGCTGGCTCACTTCGCCAAAACCAGAGATCCGACGCATAAGGTGAGTACTCACTACTATATAAATAGAGATTCATAATTTCTATAGTGATCCTATTTCTTTTTATAGTCTAATGTGATCCTATCTGAAATGAGGAAGGACATGTGGCCGGTATTTACCGGATCGTTTGAAAGAAACAGGAGGATTGACGAAATTTTGCAAGACGAGAAGTTTATGTTGATGTGGCTTTTATTCAAATACAACGTTTGGAATAAGTCGTCCTTCTTCAAATGTCATATAAATACATAGATATGTATCTTTCTCGCTGTCTTTTTGGGGGTCTTTTCTCTCATTCATATATAATGTTAAAAGGTAAAAGACCCAACGATAAAGTAACCCATCCCCCTGATGATCAAAAAATGTCCAGTCCCTATTAATGCTGCCTAATATGGGGATATGATAGTCAATGTGAGTTTGATATTCTGTAGATGCGGCTGGGCAGCACCGCGCAGACCCCGGAGATCGGCCACCTGATCCTGAAGCACCTGTGTCCCGCCATCCACGCCGTGCTACTGGACGGTCTCAAACCACACGTCAGGTCTCTCTTTGGCCGCATGAGGAACTCTGTCTGGAAGGTAGTTGAGGACTCCGCGGAGCTTGGTGAGTTACTCTAAGATAGGGCCAAAAAAAAGGTTTGTTTCAGGTAACATGGGCAGGAAATGTAGGGTCGGTAGGTCGGATTTCTTTTTTTTTTTAAACTTTTTTTTCAACATGAAAATATCAGCTGGCCGATCCAAAGACCGGAAAATTGACCAAAAAAGGGTGAAAATACCGAATTTCTTTCAAAATTGCATAATAAAAGTAGGGTCGGCCCTGTTTCGATAGGGTCGGTCGGATTACCTGAAACAAACCTTTTTTTTTTTGGCCTAGATATTATCTCGTGCATAATAATATTCATTCGTATTTATATGATAATATATTTTCACAAATTTCGCGGGTTGCAGCCTTATCCAACAAAATAATATAATATGCATCTGGCTATTTGGTAAAAAAAAAAGTACAATTTCACATGCATTTAAATTCACGAATTTGCAATATGGTAGTTAAAAGATTAGACAAGATAAATATTTGTGCTGGACACATTTTAGCCGATTTTAAAATTCTCTAAATCCGCGAAAATATCTAGAGAAGTTTATAGTAGTTAGAGATTCGGTGATATATGCAGGGTCAGGATCCCGTCAGTTAAAAGTCAGTTTTGTTTACTTTGCTTTAAAAGTCAGTTAAATCTCTGCTTAAGAATATTTTTATCAGTTATTTTCTAGATTTTGGGAAACAATCATGGAGACTACAATGTTGTGATTTATATGGATGTCTTGCTGCTTCAGAACGTTTCTCTATGGCTCCGTATTATGGATAAATGTTGTTTAACGTTAAAAACGTTATTTTGACTTAAAACAACGTTACTACGTTATTTTGACGTAAAGTACCGTTACCTTGGTAGGCTTGTTAGACTCATCTGTGTGTTTTCCCTTCGTCCAGGTCCATCCACGAGAGTTATCCATGAGTTGGTCCGTGATCTGAAGAACCTCGACTTCCTTTCTACCAATTGGCTTAAAGTAAACGCCTTCATATTTGGGTTACTGAAGTAAGTACACCATATGCACAAGTTATACATGTATTCGTACCATTTGTCAATAGCAGTTATTTGGTCCAAAGTATCTGATTATAAGATACATATTGAGAAACCACTATTTAAGTATCGATACTTCTATCTATATTCTTGGACTAAGAATAACCCTACAATATGCATATTATGATAGAACAAACACTGGTCATGTAGCCAATGAGTGATACTTTTCTGAGGGAGTGTTCATTTTTTAACAACAGGGGGGGCGGTGAGATTTCGCGCGGAGCGCGCGAAATTTTTTAACCCCCCCCCCCCCCCCTAGAGGGTTCGAAATTGTTATCCCCCCCCAGCAGGCCGAAAATCGCGCGCGTTCGCGCCCCTTTGTAGCATAGTAACGCGCGGGCTTTTTCCCTCAAAACAGGTTGACTTTTTTTGACCCCCCCCCCAAGAGGGGTCTAAATTTTTAACCCCCCCCCCCCCAGGTCAAGGGGTCCAAATTTTTTACCCCCCCCCCAAATTCACCCCCCCCCCCTGTTGTTAAAAAATGAGCACTCCCTGACCATGCCTGGTTGTCCAGTGAGTGACACTGTCCTTCCCTTACTCAATGAGTAATACTATAGTAGGAATTACTTTCCTCAGTCACAAGGCCCTAGACTTACTATATTCAACCTTCCAGTCACAAGGCCCTAGACTTACTATATTCCCCCCTTACAGCCACACGGCCATATACTTTGTATATTTCACAAGGCCCTAGACTTACTTTATTTCCCCCTTGTTTTAATACATTAGAATAAGGAAAAAATAACATTTTTAATCCTCTTTTGGATGATTTTTTTTCTCAAGTTGGGGGTTCGGCTTATAGGTGGGGTCGTTCTATAGGTGGGGTTTTACGGCATAACAACTACCACCATTCCCCCTACAGCGGTACAGCCCCACTATTTCCCCCTTCCAGTCACAAGTGACCTAGCCTATAACAAGTCACCCTATCCCCCCTCTTAGTTAGATAAGAATTTTATTCATTTACATGACTTTCGATTCTTGCAGTCACAAGGCCCTAGACTTGTTGTTGTTTGTTTGTTATTTCATTTATTTTTACCCTGAGGTAATACATATCCTTATAGAATGTATTTCTGTATACCACAGCATTTCTTTTATAACAAGAACCCGTTAAGCGGCAATTATACAGTGGCTTGTGCACTGCAGATAGGATGTAGGGCCTAGCTTTGTAAAAACCCGGTCCTACTACCTCTATTATTTTTACAATGAAGTTGTTAAACATGATTTTGAAATGTATTTAATGTTATCTAAATGAGGCTTTTAAGAGTCTTATAGTTAATTCTAGTTAATCTAAGTGACACTGTTTTAACCATGACCTGTTTTTGCCTATAACAAGTCACCCTATTCCCCACTTGCAGTCACAAGGCCCTAGACTTCTGGCTGACCTATGTCCACAACCAGGAGTCGCTGCTGTCGCGTCACTACACCCCGGAGAGCTTCCTCTACCTGTCGGCCACCGCCGGCCGAGCGCTCTTCCTGGACATGACCACCGCTCTCCAGCCGCTCGGCCAGCTGCCGCTCCGTCTGGAGTACCAGCTCGAGTACCAAGCTCTACAACAACTGGAGCAGAAGCGGCTGTCTGACTACCTACTGGACAAACATGTGGCCAATGCTGAACATGCCTATGTGGAGAGTCAGCAGGCGCTCGCTAACGCAGCCAATATGAACAACGCCAATACCAAAGCTGCCGCACAGTCACAAGTAAGTTCAATCTTCGCTAAATCCTACCAGACAGTGGCAATGTCCGCCGAGAATGGCCCTGGTCCAGCAGACTGACTGGTGTAGCCGGACCAGTTGTCCTGCACATTCTGGGCTTTTCAGAACTGAAGGAATTTTTCAAATATTCCAAGTAGAACTGAAGTTAGAAGTCAGAGAATACACCCTAAAATTCTGGGCAGTGTAAAGTAATTTTCTTTTAGCATTAACTGTAATAAGATAATGAATTATCCTAAATTGTATGCAAGACTGATTTTGGTATCCGGTCCTGCAGAAATCTATTTGGTCCTGCAAAATTGGCAAACTGCAGGACCGAATGTCCTGCATGGTGAATTTTTTTTCACAAAGACTGAGTAAGTCTATGGGGGTACTGCAGGCGTGAAACGCCTTCAAGTTTTTTTCTTATTATCAAGGTTTTTCTATGTTGGGAAGTTTTATTAGAAAGAACTAGCTATCAGGTATAGTAGACTGGAGGCAGAATTTTGAAATCTCACTACATGAGGAACGGAATGTTAGAGGGTGGCATCCATGCCAGACTTATAGTATGACCTGTACTGATCAGGTTTAGGGTGGATGCCATGCGCAGAAATCGTTTTTTCTTTGAAATAGGGCTCGATAATGGCAGCCATTACTGAAAATCATGATTATGGCCATATCTTGGTGAGAAATGATGTTATTCAGTAGTTTAAGCTGTCTAAATCCACATTCTCAGGGTCTAGGAATACTACTGGAGCATCAAATTTCATTTTCCATGCTTATATCATACTCTACCAGGGTAGCCATTACAGAGAATTACGATTTTGGCTATATCTTGGTGAGAAATGATGATATTAAGTCATTTAATGAGTCTAAGTTCACATTTTCAGGGTCTAGGAATACTATGGAAGCATCAGCTAACCTTCCCCATGCATATTTTGTACCTTAATGGGGTGGCAATTACCAAGATTCCCGATTTTGGCCATATCTTTGCAAATATTGACAATAGGCACTCTTTTTACATGGTCTAGGAACACATCGGTGTCATCTCTTAAGTTCTCTCATGCCTACCTTGGCTATTGCAGCCTTAACAAAAACAAAATATCAAAATGTTGTCTCATATTTGATGGGTTTCATCATACACAATAACCCTTTAAATATGCCATAGCATGGATATTCAGAGCTGACAATATACATTTCAATATGGCTCTAAGCCTTGAAATCCAGTAAAAAAAAAAACTTGTTCATTACCATCCATTTATCAGAGTTTGTACCTAGGATGTAGTATTTTCACAGTAATTTCAACCCACTGAGTTTGTCTGTCGAGCATATTTTGTATCCTTCCCATGATAGATATCAAGTAGTCTGGGGGCAGAAGGTACATAAAAGTATTGGACTTGGCAATTATCCAATATATGGAGCTCCCCATCTGTAATTTTCATACTTTGAATGGGTTAAATCCTTATCTATGTGTAGCTTTGAGCAGCTTATTTCCAAACAATTTTTTTGTTTACAGAGATGCCTATGCCTATTGATACTGTCTCTGACGTATTTCACAAGTGGTCATGGGGGCTGGGGTCATATATCCCATCAAGCCTGACTGGGACATGCCCCAGTCCTCACTAGTGAAATACGTCAGGGACAGTATCAACAGGCATTTGCATTCATGTTTTTTTATCTGAAGCCATTAAATGAAGGAAAGTTTTCTTAGCCCATGGAATACAGGCAAATTGTATTCAATGGGGGGCATCGAATATGGCACTTCCAGTTCTTAAGCATCTTACATTTCAAATAAATATACCTGGGCTAATCTGGGCAATAATTCTGTGTGCAGAATGGGCCTCCAAAAGTAGGCTGTTCAATTATGATCTTCGTTGTGCCTCTTCAGAACCATTGATTCAATCTTTGAGAGTTAATCATAATTTTAGAAGTAAGTTTGAATAAAGTTTGAATAAAGGGTGCTCATACATTTACATTCTTGAGCATCCCTCTATTTGCTTATCTATTAGGTGGCATATAGACATTTTTCCGGTATTGAAAGAGTCTGCAGGCCCTACTGAAGGCCACCCAAGCATACAGAAAACTGACTTTATATGCAATTGTGAACCCATCCTTAGCGCCCTGGGCCCAAGTTTACAAAGGCATAATAAACACATATCTTTGAGGTTTGATTAGAGTGACTATGACATTTCAGTGTCTTTTTCCCCAAACTACTAGGGTGTTTTAGGGACCACTGTCCATTCACGTAGCTACATTTAAGTTAGAAAGTGACCTGGGGAAATGTATACATCCCAAGCAACCAATAAGTACAGGCATCCTGGAACTATGTATTCCCGGTCATGGGCAAACTGCATGTTTAAATACACATAGAAACAATAATCAATCAAACTATCACAAGGCAACTAATGAATTACTTAATCAGCAGGTATGGAACCATGGGCTTCTGAGTATACCTAAAATGGATGGTCACTCTATACCTACTGGACATGATTGACATGTACAAGGTTACCAGCTCTGACCCTTATGAGCTGGATTGATCAAGTCTATATGATGTCAGGTTCTAGAGGAAGGAAGAATGGATTTGCATCCCAAATTTGGTGAAACACTTTTCACCTGGTACCTCTAAAACCTGTTGGGACAATAGTTCAAACTGGACTTCCCACAGCATTTAATATGTAACCCAGACTAAAAAGCAGATGTCTTTAGTATGATGTTCAGTATGTAGAGGTGAATAGAAGGCACTAGTACATGAACCAGATCCACTGGGATAGCCTGACTTACAAAATTACAATTAAAGGCCATTTCTAATAAGGAAGGTTAAATGTTTTGTATGGTCTGTTCCTTTCTATGGGGAGGGAGCAGAATTAATTCGGCTCCTCTACCCAAACCTGTTGCTCTGGCCTCATATTTCCTATGCAACTGGTCAGTATCAATTAACCATTAGCTAATATACATTGAGCATTTTGATGTTAACATAACTTATGCTACCATTCACTCTTAGTTTAGAGAACACAGAAATATGGATAGCAATACCATAATTGTTGTGTCAGGAGAGACCAGGGAGATCCAGTAAATTAGATCATTGTTTGGCAAATGATATATAATGTATGCTTCAGAGAACATAAATTATGCCCCCATTGTGTCCTCATATACCCTGAGAATGTGGATTTAGCAACTTCAAATAGGAGTATCATCATTTGTGACATGATCTGAGAGAAAGTCCCTTAGTGCAGGGTGCACTAAGGTCCCTTATCCCATTGCATCTCACAAATGTTATTGGCAAGTTATGGCAAATACACTGAATTTCTGTAACAGTTACCCCAAAAGGGTACAATATATGTATGGGAAAGGTGATCTAATGCCTCCATAGTATTCCTAGACCCTGAAAATGTGGCTTTAAACACCTTAAATGAGTCAATATCATCATTTCTTACCTAGATATAACCAAAATTGTGAATTTTGGTAATGGCTACACCCTTAAACTACATAATATGTGCATGGGAGAGGTAATCTAATGTTTCCATAGTATTCCTAGACCCTGAAAATGTGAACTTAGACTCATTAAATGACTCAATATCATCATTTCTCACCAAAATATAGCCAAAATCATAATTTTCGGTAATGGCTACCCGGTAGAGTATGATATAAGGATGGAAAATAAAATCTGATGCTCCAGTAGTATTCCTAGACCCTGAGAATGTGGATTTAGACACCTTAAACTACTGAATAACATCATTTCTCACCAAGATATAGCCAAAATCATGATTTTCAGTAATGGCTGCCATTATCGAGCCCTATTTCAAGGAAAAACGATTTCTGCGCATGGCATCCACCCTAAACCTGATCAGTACAGGTCATACTACAAGTCTGGCATGGATGCCACCCTCTAACATTCCGTTCCTCATGAAGTGATATCTAGAGCTCTTTTGGAATTCCGCCTCCAGTCTAAAGGATTCTTCCGGGGAAATTTGAAATTTCAAAGGCTCAGAGTGTCACCATTGTGATTTGTATAGATCCATTGAAAAAATATCTTAAAATAGATATTGGTTGGGGTTCTTATTCTCTGGAGGGGATATATATAATTCATCTCAAATACCACCCGCAGAATGGAATTTAAGTGCCATGCCTGAACTACAGATTTCCTTTATTCAGGGGATTCCATTTGAACATTCAAGTTTTTTTGAGATTCCTGATAATCCTGTATACCGTTCAATACACAATCTGTACATTTATTCATGAAGAAGTAGAAAAATTCATAAGATAATAAAATAATTTATCCTCTAATGTTAGCTTTGCATAAAAGTTTACATTTAAGCAAAGTAAAGATGCTTAAAGGAACAATTTAAGCGGCTTTAAGTCCAGTCAATGTCATGAAAATGACAAGAAAAGTTCATGATGCCATTTAAGTGACTTTAAGTGGCATTTAAGCATCTTAATTTTGCTTAGATGCAAATACAGTGTAGATTTGTCTGTGGTCTTACTCATGTTTGGTCACCATCTTTGCTCCTCCAGATGGCAATCGCCCAGGCCTTAGGAGGGCAGCAGAAGCAAACACAGGGGCTGTTAAATGTTGGCACCAAACGACTACTCGGCAAAATCCATCAGCGCGGGTCTCTGATTGAGTCGTTAAGCAGCGTGCTGCCCCTGTCCGGCACCACCACCACCAGCAGCAGCAGCAGCCCACAGAGCGGTGCCAAGCGGACCGTGTCTCCCAGCCCCTCCTCCCCGGCCCTAGCCTCCACCACAACCCCCCACCCGGAGGCTGAACCATCCCCGGCCGTCTCCCCAGCCGGCTCCGACTCCATTCCTGTAGTGTGGAACAACATTGTGCTGGACTCCGCCTTGGAGGATTCCCCGGAGGAGGCAGAGGAGGGACTGCTGTCCAAGCTGACCCGACAAGTCAAGCAGCTAGCGTCGCCCGAGAAGCAGGTGTATAAGCGAGGGGTCACCGAGTATCAGTTCGACGAGACGGCTCTGTCCGCCCAAGCCTCTAAGCCTGTGCCCATCACAGGAGCTGTAACAACAACCACGGTCAAGTCGTCACCACCCACTACCGTAACCACCACTACAGGGGCTATGAGTGCACCGCCCAAACCGGTGCGGAGAATGACCAGCCAGCCCCCCCAGAGCCCCACCACCCCAGACTCTGATGACGACCTGCCACCCAGCCTCATCACCAACTCAAACACCGACAGTGGCATCGACCAGGTCATGATGGAGGTACCACCGACAGAATTCGACGTGATGCCACGCGAACAAATGCCGCGTAATACCGACCCCCGTAAGCGGTGGAGCGACACGGCAGCGCGCTGGATGGGCATGGACTCGGGGCACCGGGTGGAGGTGGGACTGACAGAGGTGAAGAAGCGGTGGAGCAGCTTTGGCTCCAACATGCTGAAGATGTTCGACAAGCTGCTGCTGGATGACCCGGCCGCCAAGGTGGAGAGCCCCCCCTGGGACGAGGCCCCCGCCTCCCCCGACCGACCCCCGGCCACACAGCGTGTGGAGACGACGGTCGGCTCCCCGACCGCCCCGGCCTCCCACCCTGGGGACTGGGGGCAGTGTGAGACACTGGTAGACCTGGAGCAGGTATTGAAGGACGCCCCGGCCGGGGTACAGATGTGGGGTCTCCGCGACAACACCACACAACAACAACAACAACAACAGCAACAACAACAACAACAGAAGGAACAGCCTGTGGTGAAGCTACGAAGGCCACAGGAACCTGTTAAAACCACGCAAACAGTCACTACACAAGAAGATAGGTAGGGAAGAACTTTTGTTATAGATTATTTGATACGTTAATATTTTGACAGAGCTAGACGAGATCTGGACTATATTGAATAAGAAAATAAGATTAAGATTAATTGGTTTATTGTGTGCTTCACATCTTACTATTTATTGAACATTTATACTGAAAATCAGATTGCCATCTGTCAGTTAAAACTGAGAAAATTAATAATTTGTCAATTTATTTGGATATTTAGTTTAAAAAGTGAGTCCAATATCATATATACCGTATTCGACGTAATAAGCGCCCTCCCCCTAACAAGCGCCTCCCCCCTCTTTTGGGGCATTTTTAGACTAGAACAATGGCTCAAATTTCACGATTTTGGTGACAATTAAACTCTTAAGTACTAAAAACGCCATGAAAATAATTTTATAAGCGCCCAGGCGCTTATTACGTCGAATACGGTACGCACTGCAAATATTTGCGATGATCCAAAATGTCAAAGTCGCTGTCTTAATGGCATAATTGATGATGTAACAGTCATAACTGTATCCATGTTAAATATATGCATTGTCAGTTAGAAATCAGTTAAAAGTCAGTTAATTTCAATACAGGGAATCTTTTTCAGGTACGTTGAGGCCCTGTGTGCATTAGTTTCCATGACGCCTGACCAGCTCAGCTTCAAGCAAGGTCAGCGTATGAAGGTGATCCGCCGCGTGGAGGAGGACCTTCTCCTGTGCCGGTCTGGGGACCTGCAGGGGCTGGTCCACGCTGCCTGTGTAAAGGACATAGCCACTGCAGAGTACACACAGTAATAGTACCCTGTACCTCCACCAGGGCTGCAGGAGGCTTTAGGACATGATGCCTGCCATGATGTCATGATGCATGCATCATGATGGCCCTACAGGGTGTATATATATACTCCCATAGGATCATTCATGCATCATGATAACAACCCTACAGGGTTAATCATATGGTCAGTGTACTGTAAGAATGCAGCCCTGGGGAGTAGACTCGCCAGGGCTGCATTCATGCATCATGATGACAAAAGGCATATTGAATTAAGGCAGTATGCAGTCCCTAAAGGACTACCCAGTCCCCTTCTGGTGTAGCTGACGACCACACATGCTTTCCACTGTCCTCCAAAGGTCCCTACAATGTAAAGACTCTTGTAAGATAACAGTTAATATGCTTAATGTATCATAATATAACAGGGACCTTTCTATGATAATAATAGTAATAAAGACATTTATCTTTTCTCGGCGACGTTTTTGCGCACGCTATCTATGTATGGTATACCGACTGGGTTTTTCTATACGGATATCCATCGTCTGAGTGATCCCTGTAAACATTTTGATGGAATTACTTTCATCCTGACTTCGGTTCTCATGGACCGGCGGCCCTTTGGCCGACTTATGATTATAACCGGTTTTAGATTACTCCGAGAACCTTGAATTCCAAAGAGAGGAAATGATAATGATGAACTTGATGTGTAAACCACCTTGGATGAAGTTTGTGATTATTGGTCTCTTTAGGCCTAGATTATTTAAACAGAAACAAAATTTGGAGATGGGTTTTCTCACTGACGTCTTGTATACTGTATTGATGCTAGTCGCTCATGTTGTGACATCGATGTATTGTGTCTTATCATCCAAAACTTTCAGACCTTTATAAAGGCAGTCAGATCCCTAATAAACAGAGGGAGAGGAAAGAGAATTCAATTAAAGTTCCATCTTTTGAGCTTACAGTTAGTATTACATGCTCACAATACTGAAAGAAGTGTCTGAAAGTTTTGGTAAAATAACTATTATGGTGTGTAATAATAATGTACAGGCTGCTTTATTTCCACAAAAAAATGAGACAATTCCCGAATAATGTATCTCCAATGTGAAACGAAATTATACTCAATACCATGTAATAAATGTAACATATTAAGGCTTAGGACTTAGTCCTATATATATAAAAGGAAAACAACTAGTTTAATGGGAAATTACTGATTGTTAGATTGTACTCAAAATTCAAACTAGATCTGGTAGAGTAGAACTCTGTCCAAATTGTGCCAAACTGAAGTGCTTTGAAATCCAGCAGCCTGTTACAGTGGTACACCTCGACTTTCCAAACCAGCATGAGTTGTCTCCTTTCTGTCGTAGATTATAAATTGCTGTCATATTATCGAGATGCATGGATTTCTCATGGTGAAAAGGGCCTAACGTAGCAGGCAGGGGTGTATGTATGTATAGCTCTGAGCAGCTCGTTGGTGCTCGTTACTTAATGCTGACAAGGCCATCTCCCATATAGCCACTTGTGTAGTCCAGATGATAGCTCCTACTCCATTCTGTATCTGTACACTCTTGTACCATGAGCAGCGAGCAGGGACTCTCATTGTTAGCCCACCACACACTGAGTGTTTACATATAGTTCAGGACACTTTGCTAGACATCGGGGAGACATGAGTAACAGAGAACACTATGTGTTTGGACATGTAAAGAAAGGTTAGAATAAAGTGGACATGTGAGTGTTTTGGAAGCTGTTATAGAGATGGGGCAAACAAGGAGAATTCCTGCTCCCAGTGCCAGGGACTGTGGACCACGGCCTCGGTGAGGACACCTGGTGTAGAATGCCTTAATTACTACTGTCACCACAGTAAACCCTTGTATAGACAGCCGAGTAATGCCGTTATATCATACAACAAGTAGATGCTTCATCTAACATGCAGGCTGTACAGCCAATATACCTGCCTTTTGTCAATCATTTTAATCTGAGATTTGTGATAACTCGTGTGATTTATTTCATTATTTTTGTCACTCTATTTATTTATTCTCTCCGACTGTGGGCGTTGACAGGTTTGACACCCGCAGTTGTTCTTACTGCCTTTGGTTCATTTTTTATTAAGAGAACTTTTGACATTAGATGTCAGATATGGTGCCAGTGGTGACATTATCCACCCATTTGTTCAATCATGTGAAGATTTATCAAGGTATACACAAAGGTTATTCTACTGAAATGAGTTTAAGTATAGGGTCAAAATCATGATAGTGGAGCTATTATAATTGTACAAAACTGTATGAATTTAGGATAGTCATTGTAAATTATTAATATATTGGAATTATTGTATTAACTAGTAAATGTTGATCTTGATCCTCTGAGTAATGGTATGTTCCTTGGATGGTGCAGAAATGATGTCACAAGTAGATGGGGTGTCTTCAAAAATATACAGGACAAAATTAGTTTATATTGAAAAGTTCCAATTCCAATATGGTTTTGGTTTCGGTGCTGGTTTTAGTTTAGGCCTATGTTCCATGTGTCCTTAGTGTAACAAACACCCTCTGAATCTCCCAGTCTGGATGTAGGTTTCCTGTGTTCACTCACGTTGTTGAGTTTGCTTTCGGTTTGGCCAGGACTGGCCGCCGTTCTTCGACAGGTGTCGTTTCAGGCTGCGGTGGCTGCTGGTGTGTGGATGCCCCACTAGCATCAAGTGGTGCCACCCAGAGTGGAAGTGCCAACACGGCACACGGCGGCCACCGTTAGCGACTGTTGGTACTCATGTGTATCAGCACGGTAGAGACCAGACTGGGAATGTAGCTCCACCGTCATCCTCCATCACCGCACAGCTAGCGGTTAGATCACCACCGGTTTGGTTTCCCCACGCACAGTGACACTGTTACCCCAACAACCCTGCACTTTGGGACCCGTGTGTCCCATGCCCTCTGAGCTGAGGTAGTTTCAGCACAGCAGGGCACTTGTTCAGTTCACAGGTCACTTAATTTACCCACATTGTCGTATAAGGTGCCATTGGACACCAAGCTGTAAGACATGATAGTTAGCATGGAGTAAGGGGGTTAGTTCTTGAAGTCCTGAGTCATGAAGACACCTCACGCTTATCAATGTCTGTGCCATCCCTTAATTTGAGCCAGCCTTCTCAAGGAAAAGGTGAAAAATATAGCATCTGTAACTACTGTTTGGATTTATATTCAGTACTATGTATGAGATTCATTCAAGGTCAAGAAAAAATTTCTGTAACCATGTGTACCATTTGTATTCATATTCAGAATTAATGAAATGAAATATGTCATATTTCTAAGAGTTCCTGGACTAGATGAACAAGAATTTATTAATATATTATCATTTAAATTAAGCGTTTTCATCATGTGCCCTGGCACCATAAGGGAGGTATTTGTGTACAGAAAGGCTTTATAGCTCTTCATTATTTTGCCTTTTACCAGAGATCAAGTGCTGCAGTTCATCAGTTGGTTGTTTGTTACCTCAGTTGAGTTATACCAATGCCCTTACACACACCACTATTGCTATACTCCAAACTCTTGAAATGCCCTAGTAAACGGTTTTCATGTACTTGGGTTGGCTCTGGTATTCTTGTTAATTCCATTAGTATAATCTTATAAATAAGAAGGGTACTGTTTTTACTAAGGCCCAATAAGATTGGTGAGCTGCAGCATTTGTATCTTAGGCACTGCACTGTAGTGAAAGAACCTGTCTCAGTTATCTAATACTTGGACAATAAAATGATTAAATAGAGCATATATACAACTGTGTTCCGAGTTGCTTTCTTTCAACCAAATACATTAAGCAATAATGCCATTAAATACTATTGACATTATGTGTCGAGTGAGTTATCCATGGATACACATCAGTATTGAAACAGTAAACACAGACATACTCTTTAACTGCTCAACTGCCGTTTTTGGATTAACCTACCTAGTTTAGAAATGTCCCATTCCATCTGAACCAATTGCATTGACATTTGCATAACCTGCAATGTTTTGTTGCTAGGTTTCAATATTATAGCCCCCTGTCCTCTTTTTCCTTCTTTTTCAAACTGATAACAGAGCTATGACTGAACCAATTTATGTTTAAGATTATGCAAGATATGCATTTTAAGAGTGCGAGGTATGCAAATTGCAAGGCACCTGTTGCAGTATGTCCCATCTTGCATAAAACATCTCTTACACCACCCTATTAAATAACCTACACTGGGCTCCTGGACCGCTCCTTTTCTCAGTGTCCTGGTCACCACAGACGCTCTGGTGTCAGGTGCCATCATCCTGACTCAGGATAGGTCCATTAGCTGTTATGTGCACTGAAAATGTGACATTTCTCGTCATGATGAACCAGTGCTGCCCCGACAAGTAACTCACCGTTGCTACATTAATTGGGCATCATGCCGACCCCTAGGGAAGCGTCTTACCCCTGTTAGGTCGGCATGATGCTTGAATGCAGCCCTGGCGAGTAACTCATGCATCATGACGACAAAAGTCATGATGCATTAAAGCAGCAGTGTCCGTGAAAACGTGCCGGACACCGGCTATAGCCGGCTAAAAGGCTTCTGTACCGGCTGGACTGGTCCTGCTGCCAGTCCAAATGACTGGCTGGATCTTTGGCTACATGTCAGTTTTCACGGCTTGTAAATCGGACCACTATTAAGGTCTCTAGAGAGAAAAGTATTTTACACAAGTATTTTGAAAATCAATATTATAGATTGTACATTTTATAATGTTTCAATAGGAATATACAGAAAAGCTGTATTGATTCAATATAAATTCTTGCTTTATACATTTTTTTTGAGATGAGGGAAGTGCCCTCAGGCATCTGGGCCTGCAAAATTTAAGCTGGTCCTGCAAAATAATAGATCTGCAGGACCGAATGTCCTGCATGGCAAAAAAGTTTTCACTGAGACTGAAAGCACTGTGCCGTCCTCAAAGGGTTAACCTGAAACAGAATCTATTACTTTGATACAATGACTTTATGAATGGATTGTTCCCAAAAAACAAAAAGTCCTCAACTTAATGGATAATATGGCTGTTAATCATTCTATTTTGTGGAAATGGGACACAGCCACTATTTTATAATGGATGATTCCGCATAATGTGCTATATAAAATGAAGCTTTGTCCATGCAGCGCATTCAGTGAGGAGGTACTTAATTAACCCTTTATGGACGGCATAATACCTTAATGCATCATGCCCTTGGTCGTCATGATGCATGAATAAAGCCCTGGCGAGTAACTCGCCAGTCATGCAAGGCTAGGGCTGCTTTCATGCATCATGACGACCCTACGAGGTTCAGACACCCCCAAAGAGTCGGCATGAGTGACTCACTGGTGCTGCATCTGTGCACCATGACGACAAATGTCATCTTTTAGCGACATCCATCCTTAAAGGGCAATCATTGACTGAACCACTTACAGTCAAGGACATGCAGGTAATAAAGTGATGGTTTATACAACAGCTGACGTCAGGCCACCTATAGGTATGAGTTATACATTAGGCCAAAAAAGAAAAGGTTTGTTTCAGGTCACCCGACCGACCCTATCTAAACAGGGCCGACCCTACGTTTTTTTTATGCAATTTTAAAGAAATTTTTATATTTTTATACTTTTTTGGGGTAAATTTTTGGTTTACAAATATTCTGAAAAAATCTTCCCATTTTTAGACTTTTTTGGTCAATTTTAGGGTATGTAAAAAAAAAAAAAAGTTAAAAAGAAACCAAAAAAACACCGACCTACCGACCCTAGAGTTTCTCCCCATGTTACCTGAAACAAACTTTTTTTGATGTACATTAAAGGGGAATTCTCACCACTCGCACTTACCACATAGCAGACTAGAAGAGTACTAGAATTGTGAGTGGGAAACGCTCGGTGAGAATGCCACTTTAAGTATTCATGGTGGATATTGATAGAGTATCAGGTACAGTGCCACAATGCTATAGGATGTGGAACCATGAGTATGTGTTATATACATGGTGGATATGACGTACGTATAGGTACCGATATAGCAATCAACAAGCGGTTAAGGTCTACATAATATCACACACAGGTATTTATGTAACACGTTCTATATATTTATATTTACATAATAAAGTGCCTCTACATGGGTACCCTCATATTTTACCATGTCGCCGTGTCGATTTTTAGCAAAAGGGCCGTGTTGCCGTGTCAATTTTTATCCATATACATGTAGAATATACTAGGTCCTGTCAAGCATGTCTGTGTCCGTCGATCTTTAAAGGGGCCGTGTCGCACGTGTCGATCTCTAAAGGGGCCGTGTCGCCGTGTCGCACGCTCGATTTTTACCCATGTAGAGGCACAATAAACCATTTAACGTTTTAAACGTTATATAACGTTTTTAACGTTAGGTAACCTTTTCCCATGATACGGAGCCACAGAGAACCGTCATAACATCGTATAACGTTTTTTGTCAGCTTCGTCCCATACAGTAGCCAACTGGGCCAGCTGACAGGAATAGCTATCATTATGAGAAATACTGAATATAGGATTCATAATTACACCTGTTTTAGCACGGACATATTCATAGATCATGTGATTTCTTGAAATGTACATGATTTAATGTGGAAAGCTTAACCCACCCACACACACACCCACACACACCAAACTTATATGAATAGGTCTCTCATAAAGTACACCAAATATCCAGGAAGATGACTTTTGCAACTTATAATTCCAGACAGGCAGATTGGTCAATAACAATGTCCCGTCTCCTCACATGTATTGTCTGCCTATACTTTAACCCCCCCCTCCCCCCTTCTATGCTGAGCACCCCCAGGACCATAAGGGCCCATTCATTGACACAGGCCACATACCATTGTGAGCATAGATGCCAAACTAGACTTTCTGTAGGCACAACCTAATCCAATGAACCAATCGTACAAACAGTGACCACCCCCCCCCCCCCTAAATGACTACATTGTGGTCCGTCACAGCCACAGGTGCCTCCATACGTCCTTATTGTATAGACGTAACACGAATAAAGTATTAAAACAACAAAGCATGGTGCATATGGAATTTCCAATGCCCTTTATACTATACACATAGAAATGCTACTGTTTAGCTGTAAAGTCAATTCTCAATTGATAATCTCCCGTACTGTATGGGTTGTCATCTACAGGGCAGATACTCTGACTCTATAAATTAAAAAATATAATTTACCGAGTCAACCTGGACCCATGAATGTAGAGTTCAGCGTTGGGGAAAAAAAGGTCAATTCTCAGCATATCTGCCAGCTGACTGGGTTATTCATTATACCTGTTGCTGCCATACTCTCATTCTATACCCAGACATTTTCATATGGGCCCAGGCGGCAGAACGGCCAGCCGAACCTGGTGAATAAATATGTAAATCTGTACATTTTAGCCCAAATAAAACCTTATAAAAAAACCAATTCCTTCATTCCGTGATACCTGAGTGCATCCAGCATGACTACCAGCGCCACACCTACAGGGTGGGCAATTTGTATCTTAGTATTTCAGCATGTCACCAAATGAGGGCAGTTAGGTAAAAGAAAAAAGGTTTGTTTCAGGTAACATGGATAGAAATTGTAGGGTCGGTAGGTCGGATTTTTTTTGATTTTTTTAAGACATGAAAGTACCAGGCGGCCTCTCTGAAGACCCTAAAATTGACCGGAAAAGGGTAAAAATACAGAAATGTCTTCAAAATTGCCTAAAAAAACCGTAGGGTCGGCCCTGTTTTCATGGGGTCGGTCGGGGGTCCTGAAACAAACCTCTTTATTTTTGGCCTTACTCCTGGGCACCCAATAAAGTCGGATCACTTCTAAGTTGGACATTATCATTTTAGTGGTTGTCTGTGAAACTACAGACTACAGAGGGCGCGTAGAACAAAGGGGCATAATCGTTTATGCCCCCCCCCCCCAAACCCACGATCCCCCTGTAACTAATAAATGAACACTTCCTAAGGCCAAATAAAAAAAAGTTTTGTTTCAGGTAACATGGGACGAAACTCTAGGGTCGGTAGGTCGGATTTCTTTTTTTTTTTTACTTTTTTTTTTTTTTTACATTACCCTAAAATTGACCCAAAAAAGTATGAAAATGGGAAGTTATTTTTCAAAACGTTTGAAAACCTAAAATTAACCCCCCAAAAGTGTAAAAATATAAAAATTTCTTCAAAATTGCATTTAAAAAAACGTAGGGTCGGCCCTGTTTACATAGGGTCTGTCGGGTGACCTGAAACAAACCTTTTTTTTTGGACTACGCCTTGCAGGAAGCAGAATCACGTCCATAACAATTAAGTGTTTAACCCCGGATGGATGTTGCTAAAAGATGCACCATGATGCACTAATGCAGCCTCCGTCAAGTACCTCGCCAGTGCTGAATTGGTGCATCATGCCGACCCTTTCGGAGTGTCTTAAGCCAATAGGGTCGGCTTGATGCTCTGGCGATATACTCGTCAGGACTGCATTTATGCATCATGACGACCAAGAGAATGATGCATGAATACGGGTACCATTCCCGTGTGTAAATCAGGGAATTCACGGGATTTGTTATTAGCAGCTTTTCCCGTGTGATTGAATGTTTCAAACACTGCATACCCCCCCCCCCCCCCCAACCACGGACGCATATATCTCCCTGCCTATACCTTAGATCAATATGTACTTTATTTGTCATCATCGTTTTTAATAGTAATGGTCACCGTTAATTTCATCGTATTCCAAATCAAGTAAGCACAAGTATTCACTATCAAATGCCTGATATCCCGGGGGGCGGGGGGGGGGGGGGGTTACTTGCATTTTTTTCTGATATGGGTGTGCGGCTGGACCAATGATAACCCTTACCCCTGCTCGGGATCTTTTGCTTCAAAAACCTACCCTTGCTAGAGCACTTTCGGCCGAAAAAAAAGTCCTTGTTTTTGAAGAGGAAAAACAC
>OX381705.1:13018535-13098869 GCA_947462335.1 Harmothoe impar | reverse complement strand
CGTCATATCTGACAACGGTATCCAGGCTGACCACAATAAGGTCGAGGCCATCACTCATATGGCAGCTCCCACCTCAAAGGCAGAACTCCAAACCATACTTGGGATGGTGAATTACCTCGCAAAGTTAGCAACTAATCTGAGCAGTATTACTGCCCCGGTGCGAGACCTCCTGGGAAAGGACATAGAGTTTGTGTGGGATGCCCAGCAGGACATAGCATTCGCCAAGATGAAAGAGATCATCACAAAGGCCCCGGTCCTGGCATTCTATGACCCCAACAAACCACTAACACTGCAGGTAGACGCCTCTGAGAAGGCCACAGGAGCGACACTCATGAGGGATGGCCGACCGATTGAATATGCATCCCAGGCATTAGATGCGTCCAAGAGTAACTGGGCTCTGATTGAGCGTGAGATGCTAGCTATTGTGCATGGATGCTCCCAGCAGTTCCACCAGTACGTATATGGCAGAAAAACGACAGTGGAGTCAGACCACAAGCCACTGGAATCAATCCTCTGCAAACCTATATCAGCAGCACCCAAACGGCTCCAAACAATGATTCTAGAGCTCCAGAGGTACATGTATGACATTGATGTGGTGTACAAGCCGGGGAAGGATATTCCAGTGACTGATTGCTTGAGCAGGAACCTGTTAGTGGGTTCCGTTCCACCATGGAGTGACAAACTAAATGAGAAATCAGTGACCCGAAACTAACTGAGCTCAGGTCAACTAGAGCTAGTGACCAGAATATGCAGGTGCTGCAGCACATCATCTTGACAGCGGAAGGAATGTCCCCGAGCAGTTCTGGATTACTGGAACTATAGAGACGAACTTGCATTTGCTGATGGTATCATATTCAAGGGCGATCGCATGGTTATTCCAAAGGCACTACGTACAGAAATGATGGAGAACATACATGAAGGCCATTTTGGCATTGAAAAGTGTCAAGCTCGGGCACAATCTGCTATATTTTGGCCGGGAATGAATGCTGATATAGACACTAGCGTCAGTAGCTGTGGGACATGCCAGCAACACCGTAAAGCCAATCAGAAGGAGACACTCTGACTCATCAGCCACCAAGCCCCTAGTCTGCCATGGTAAGTGGTTGCTACAGATCTCTTCACCCTCCGACATAGTCGAGACAATGCGCTCGTGGTGGACTACTAGGCCTACAGTAACCTAACAGCCCTTATGAAGGGTCACTCATAGGCAATATGGCCCACTCGTTACGTTTTTGTTTAATACTACTAGATTTAGACCCCGGGGGGGGGGGGGTGTAATGTTATGTACTTGTGGTTATATCATCGACGCGGGAAAGCAGTCAGAGACGCTGCAACCGAGTTGTGACGTCACGTTTTGTGAGTCTTGAATAAATTACTTCCGACCTAGATACGCTCATCGTTAACATTACATGGTGGAATAGCGGTGGGATTTATGTATTTTTGGCTCCCCAAATGTGTCCACGGACACATGAGGGGGGCAGAAGTGACATAAGATCCCAAGGAATAAGTACAGATGCCAATCCTCGAGCTAAAATGTGAGAAAAGGCTCTAAAGGGAGGATTGAAGGATGCAAAACGAGTGAGCGATATTGAAGGTAAATAACGGCACGGTAAAAATCCACATGGGTTCGCCTGGGAATTCAGAAGTAACTTACTATCAAAAGTGTAGGCTACATTGATATAGTGAAATCGGGGGAAATAAAGCCCAAAGGAATAGTAACTGGGTATGTGCCCGTGACAATTATAGAAAACGCCACGCAGTGCCCCATGTGTGGATTTCGGAAGTCATTGAATCATACCTGACATTCGCATTGTGAATCCCAGAAAAAAAAAGTACAGTGCCCATCAAATCGATCAAAGCTTGATAAAATCGGGAAAAGTAGATCCCAGGAAATCGAGGGTAGCAGTGACAATTGCACATGAGTGTGTAGGCCTAGTCTATTTGGGAGAAGTAAATTGGCCATGAAATCGACAGAATACCAGTAGTAATGGCATATGAACTGTGACATTGTACATCGAAACATAGGTATAGATCTGGGCCCTACAACAATAAGAGAGAGTTACGTTGTAGTGTCCAGGAGAGACAGCACAGTGTAAGTGTTTAGAAAAAGAGACAAGTAGTGGCAGTAAAGGTTCAGTGTCAACAGAAACAGTGCATAATCCAAAAATGGATAAAGACCTAAAAATAGGCAGGGACCATAAAGGTGCCCTCACATCTGATGTTACAGGTGTGGAACACAAGACAAATCGGGACCATAAAGGTGCCCTCACATCTGATCGCACAGGTGTGTAAAACAAGAGGAAAATCGGGACCACAAAGGTGCCCTCACATCTGATCGTACAGGTGTGTAAAACAAGAGGAAAATCGGGACCACAAAGATGCCCTCACATCTGATCGTACAGGTGTATAAACAAAAGGAACAATCGGGACCACAACGGTGCCCTCACATCTGATCGTACAGGTATAAAAACAAAAGGAACAATCGGGACCACAACAGTGCCCTCACATCTGATCGTACAGGTGAATAAACAAAAGGAACAATTGGGACCACAACGGTGCCCTCACATCTGATCGTACAGGTGTGTAACACAAGAAGAACAATCGGGACCACAACAGTGCCCTCACATCTGATCGTACAGGTGTGTAACACAAGAAGAACAATCGGGACCACAACGGTGCCCTCACATCTGATCGTACAGGTGTGCTCGTCAACGGCAGCGGAGTACGCACCCGACAACCGGGTGTGCTCGTCAATGGCAGCAGAGTATGCACCCGACAACCGGGTGTGCTCTTCAACGGCAGCGGAGTACGCACCCGACAACCGGGTGTGCCCGTCGACGGCAGCGGAGTACGCCCCCGACAACTGGGTGTGCTCGTCAATGGCAGCAGAGTATGCACCCGACAACCGGGTGTGCTCGTCGACGGCAGCGGAGTACGCCCCCGACAACCGGGTGTGCTCGTCGACGGCAGCGGAGTACGCCCCCGACAACCGGGTGTGCTCGTCGACGGCAGCGGAGTACGCCCCCGACAACCGGGTGTGCTCGTCGACGGCAGCGGAGTACGCCCCCGACAACCGGGTGTGCTCGTCGACGGCAGCGGAGTACGCCCCCGACAACCGGGTGTGCTCGTCGACGGCAGCGGAGTACGCACCCGACAACCGGGTGTGCTCGTCAACGGCAGCGGAGTACGTACCCGACAACCGGGTGTGCTCATCAACGGCAGCGGAGTATGCACCTAACATCCAGGTGTGCTCGTCAAAAGTAACAATGTATGCACCTGACAACCAGGTGTGTCCACCATCAGTAACTGTATGCACCTGTCATCCAGGTGTGTCCATCAGTGACAAAGCTATAAAAAGGAGAATTATTCAAAGAAAATTTCAGAAGGATCGGAAAAATTGCATTATAGTTTGACAGTAACATTGGTATATATTTTTCTCTTTTAATATGAAAAGGGAGAGGATATCCTCAGTGTGTATTGTAACAAGTATATATTTAACCATAGATATACAGGTGGAGTAAAATAAGAGACTGATCCTAAAATGAGGAATATGAGGCAACCAGAAAAGACCTTGGGAAAGACTGGAATATTATATTATGGTTAACATGTTTATCATTCTACATATATACTAAAGACTCACACGCTACCAAAGAGGATTGGAAAAAGACTCAACTATCATATTATGTTTATTATATCACATAGGCCTATATATATTAAGGCATTTCAAGTTACATCCTAAACAAAGACTCAGACATTACCAACAAGGACTTTGTGGATAGACTTGAACTATCATATTGTATTCTACATACATATCTTTATTCCAACACAGACTCAAAGGACTTAGCTATCATCACATTTAGTATTTCAAAATATCTATTGCTTCATTCTTTATGGAAAAAGGGGGATGTAATGTTATGTACTTGTGGTTATATCATCAACGCGGGAAAGCAGTCAGAGACGCTGCAACCGAGTTGTGACGTCACGTTTTGTGAGTCTTGAATAAATTACTTCCGACCTAGATACGCTCATTGTTGACATTACAGGGGGTACTCAAATTTTTTTTGACACGGGTGTATGGCTGGCCCTTTGACAACCCATACCCTTGGTGAGGGGGATTTTGGTCAGAAGTGACCCTTGGTGAGGGGGATTTTGGTCAAAAGTGACCCTTGCTGAGGGGGATTTTGGACAAAAGTGCCTAGGTTTTAGCAATTTTCCCCGAGGAGTCGGCCTTGGTGTAAGAATTTTGCTCAAAAGTGACCCTTATGGGTGTGGACCACTAAATTCAACATGGCGACATGGCCATTTTTGGGCCTAGTGACATGCGACATGAGGAATATCAGAGATAGCGACATGGGACATGGACATTTCTTAAAATTGACATGGTGACATGGCTATTTCTTAAAATCGACAGGGCGACATGATCATTTCTTAAAATCGACATGGGAAATTGTGAGCCCCCCATCCAGACCCCCACCCTTGGTGCAAAGAATTTTGGCAAAAAGTAACCCTTTTTGGGGGGATTTTGTTGAAATCTCCGAAAAGTGACCCTTGGTGAGGGGGATTTTGGTGAAAATTGACCTTTGGTGAGGGAGATTTTGGTGAAAAGCAGACCCTTGGTGAGGTGGATTTTGCTCAAAAAGTGCCCTTCCCAGCCGCACCTGTGTATACAAAATATATGAAGTGCCCCCCCCCCCCCCCCCCCCCGGGATTTAGACCCGACTTGTGAAACTAGGACAAACTAGAGTCTAGATCCTCTGGGAGTGGGAAGTAGCGCAGAACTGGGGAACTTGGCCAGAAAGTAGAAACTGAGGGTAACTGACAAAGGAGATTGTTCAGTACGGCTAGCCACAACTGGCACATGTCATGCAATTACCTCTCTGTGTGGGCGGATATGTCTTACAAATGTAGCCTACTTGTCTTCTACTTGTCTCTCAAGCTGGCCCCAACTCGCGCTTGGACACCTCCGAGCATCACTGCAACCTAAGAGACAACCAATCGCGTTTGCGGATCTAGGAAGTGTTGCGCCTTCAATACTACAGATGGCGCTACATGCACTGCGTCTCCCGGCAAGACCTGTTCGGCAGGAGACTACCGCACGCTTATATCATATTATGTAATGAAGTCCGTGCCAGGTCAGGTGGGTCAGGTCACACTGGGTAAGGCCACGTGAATGGCCGCCATATTGTTTCCTCAGAGATTCCCGCGCTTTTGGCAAGCCTATGGAAGGCCTGTGCAGACAAAAGTGTTTAGAAAAATAGGCCTACCCAGCTAGCACCTTACATAAAAATAACTAGTAATTTCATGATATCATTTTTCGTTCCCAAGATGTCACATACGCAAGAAGTTTTTACGTGTCGTTTTGCATGGGTTCTTGATGTAACAATATTTATGTGTATTTTATATAAACATATTTATATAAAAGAGACATAT
This sequence comes from Harmothoe impar, assembly GCA_947462335.1. Classification (NCBI taxonomy): domain Eukaryota; kingdom Metazoa; phylum Annelida; class Polychaeta; order Phyllodocida; family Polynoidae; genus Harmothoe; species Harmothoe impar. The sequence continues at coordinate 13,093,439 of OX381705.1, read as the reverse complement.
TTATCAGTGATACCTTTGGACTTAACAATAATGGCATATATATGACTAGCTGTAAAAGATGTCTAAAACATGTAGGCCTAAATGTAGACACATCAAAAAGATGTGATATGGAGATATCTACAAGCATGTTCTAGGGATGACATTTAAACCAGTTTTGAGTATACCCCCTCCCCAGTAGTAATTACAAATCAGATAGGATAATTAGGATACCTCTGAGAGAGATTGTAGACATCATATAGTTATGTCCATTTTATGTCAATGTATGACATGTCCATGGGCACTCTGCATAGGAAACAAACACCTGCTCTGTGAAAGACACTTTGCAGGCATTTTCCATTCCTTACAGACACATTTATCCTAGCCAGGAGGCCCAGATGTGATATCAGCCCAAAGCCAGAATTTCTTCTTATACAATTTCAAAGGACACAGAAAAGGTGTCCCATTATGTGCCTTGGCTGTCCAACTATAATTCACCAAGTTACTGTAACACAAGTAACACATTAAATATTACTGAAGAAATTTAGTCCAACTTTGTCTCTTATTGCAGTATATAGACATCCAACTTTTAATCAAGAATGGGGGAATGCTGATCAAAATGTGATCACATTGCAAAATGAGATGCCTAGTGTTGGAGTTCAGAACTATGATAGGATATAGTTATGTTGACTAAAAGATGTCATATTCTCACAAGATTGTGATGTCATAAATACGTTATATTGGAATAAATCCATACTCCTATTATTTTGACGTCACAATCTTGTCAGAATATGACCTATTGTAGTTCTGAACTCCAACACTAGGGGTCTCATTTTGCAATGTGATCACACTTTGATCAGCATTCATTCATTCTTCATTGAAAAGTTGGATCAAATTAATTGTATAAACTGCAATGAGGGACAAGGTTGGACTTAATTTCTTCTGTGATATATAAGGTGTCACTTGTGTTACAGTGACTTGCTGAAATATAGTTGGATAACCAAGGCACATGAGTGGACACCTTTTCTGTGTCCTTTGAAATTGTATAAGAAGAAATTCTGGCTTTGAGCTGATATCACATCTGGGCCTCCTGGCTAGGATAAATGTGTCTGTAAGGAATAGAAAATGCCTGCAAAGTGTCTTTCACAGAGCAGGTGTTTGTTTCCTAAGCAGCGTGCCTATGGACATGTCACACATTAACATAAAATGGACATAACTTTATGATGTCTACAATCTCTCTCAGAGGTATCCTAATTCTCCTATCTGATTTATAATCACTACTGGAAGCTGGGGTATACTCAAAACTGGTATAAATTTCATCCCTGGAACATGCCTTGTAGATATCTCCATATCACGTCTTTTTGATGTGTCTACATTTAAATGTTTTAGACATCTTTTACAGCTAATCATATATATGCCATTATTGTTAAATCCAAAGGTATCACTGATAAATATGTCTCTTTTATATAAATATGTTTATATAAAATACACACAAATATTGTTACATCAAGAACCCATGCAAAAGGACATGTAAAAACTTCTTGCATGTGTGACATCTTGGGAACGAAAAATGATATCATGAAATTACTAGTTATTTTTATGTAAGGTGCTAGCTGGGATGGCACAATAATGACACAAGGTAGGATGGCAAATCAAAGCGTATTGATGTTTGTTGAGATGAGCACATGTAAGGAGAACACCAAGAACTTTATTTAAGGAAAAAACACCCTACTAGAAAGGCGGTATATTTTAAATTTAAAAAAAAAAAGAAAAAAAGATATATATAGAATGAAACTCTTTGGGCCCTAATATCCTTAATAATTGTCCGATTTACAAACCGTAAAAGGTGACATGTAGCTAAAGATGTGGTGATTACAGGTGCGCATGTCTCTCTATGGCAGGTGCGAAAAAGTTTAGCTGCGCGAAAATATATACGTTTACAGTAGGCTATATTTGTCGTGTGCCCTAGTGGGGCTCTCTACCTCCATTCTTACCCCTACAAAGTGGGTCTAGATGGGGGGCCCCCATGTCTCATGTCAAACTGGTCATGTCATGTAACTTAAAATTCTCATGTCCCATGTTGCAGCTAAGACCTGTCATGTCCCATGTCGATTTTAAGAAATACCTATGTCATGTCACTAAAGTTTTTCCTCATGTCACTAATTTCCATGTCCCATCTTGATTTTAAGAAATTACCATGTTGCCATGTCAAATTTAGGCATCTACCACCATTATAAATGTACAGTCATGAGCCTGGTGACCCCAGTGAGAGGTGTGTGAGCCCATATGAGGACCTGGTGACCCCGGAGAGGGGTGTGCGGGCCTATACGAGAGCCTGGTGACCCCAGTGATGGCTGTGCGGGCCCATATGAGGGCCAGGTGACCCCAGTGATGGCTGTGCGAGCCCATACGAGGACCTGGTGACCCCAGAGAGGGGTGTGCGGGCCCATACGAGGGCCTGGTGACCCCAGAGAGGGTTATGCGGGCCCATACGAGAGCCTGGTGACCCCAGACAGGGTTGTGGGGGCCCATACAAGGGCCTGGTGACCCAGGAGAGGGTTGTGCGAGCCAATACGAGGACCTGGTGACCCCAGACAGGGGTGTGCTGCCCATACGAGGACCTGGTGACCCCAGAAAAGGGTGTGCAAGCCCATATGAGAGCCTGGTGACCCCAGTGAGGGTTGTGCGAGCCCATACGAGGGACTGATGACCCCAGAGAGGGGTGTGCAAGCCCATACGAGAGCCTGGTGACCCCAGTGAGGGATTTGCGAGCCCATACGAGGGCCTGGTGACCCCAGAGAGGGTTGTGCGGGCCCATACGAGGACCTGGTGACCCCAGAAAGGGGTGTGCAAGCCCATACGAGGACCTGGTGACCCCAGTGAGGGATTTGCTAGCCCATACGAGGGACTGATGACCCCAGAGAGGTGTGTGCAAGCCCATACGAGAGCCTGGTGACCCCAGTGAGGGATAAGCAAGCCCATACGAGGGACTAATGACCCCAAAGAGGGGTGTGCGAGCCCATACGAGGGCCTGGTGACTCAATCAATTGCTGCATGAGTTCATGGGAGGGCCTGGTGACCCCAGAAAGGGGTGTGCAAGCCCATACGAGGACCTGGTGACCCCAGTGAGGGATTTGGTAGCCCATACGAGGGCCTGTTGACCCCAGCGAGGGCTGTACGAGCCTATACGAGGGCCTGGTGACCCCAGCGAGGGCAGTACAAGCCCATCCGAGCGGTGAGGTACTTGATGTACATCTGGTGGTTAAACAAATCAATCAATCACCCCAGGGAGGGGTGTACGAGCCCAGATGGAGAACTGGAGACCCAAGGGAGGGCTGTGTGAGCCCATATCAGGGGCAACGAGGGGTCAGATAGCTAAGAAGTGGGTAAGAAAGGCCAAACAATGCCATGGCATAATTTCTTATATTGTTGTCCAGAAGTGAGTGCCTCGCTTATCCCATTTTTAGGCATCTGACCCTTCATTTGGCCATTCCCACTCCATATCTAGCTATCTGACCTTTCGTTTGGCCTCTACAGCCCCATTTTTAGCTATCTGTCCTCTCTTTTGGCCTTGCTTACCCCAGTTTTTCGCTACCTGAACCTTCGTTTGCCCTCTCCCACTCCATATTTAGCTATCTGACCTTTCGTTTGGCCTCTCCAGCCCCATTTTTAGCTATCTGACCTCTCTTTTGGCCTCTCTTACCCACCCTTTTTTAGCTACCTGACCCCTCGTTTGGCCTCGGCCACTCCATATTTAGTTATCTGACCTTTAATTTGGCCTCTCCAACCCCATTTTTAGCTATCTGACCTCTGGTTTGGCCTCTCTTACCCGATTCGTAGCCATCTGACCCCTTGTTTGGCTTTGCTTACTCAATTCTTAGATATCTGACCTGCTGTTTGCCCTAGATTACCCAATTCTTAGCTACCTGACCCCTCGTTTGGCCTTGCACTACCCTCAATGGATGTATGGGCTGATTCAATCACCCCTTCACCATGTCAGACACCCCCTCGTTGCCCCTGATATGGGCTCACACAGCTCTCCCTCGGGTCTCCAGTTCTCCATATGGGCTCGTACACCCCTCCCTGGGGTGATTGATTGATTTGTTTAACGTCCAGATGTACATCAAGTACCTCACCGCTCGGATGGGCTTGTACTGTCCTCGCTGGGGTCAACAGGCCCTCGTATAGGCTCACACACCCCTCTCTCGGGTCACCAGGCCCTCCCATGAACTCATGCAGCAATTGATTGAGTCACCAGGCCCTCGTATGGGCTCGCACACCCCTCTCTGGGGTCATTAGTCCCTCGTTTGGGTCTGCTAATCCCTCACTGGGGTCACCAGGCTCTCGTATGGGCTTGCACACCCCTTTCTGGGGTCACCAGGTCCTCGTATGGGCTCACACACCCCTGTCTGGGGTCACCAGGTCCTTGTATGGGCCCCCACAACCCTCTCTGGGGTAACCAGGCCTTCGTATGGGCTCGCACAACCCTCTCCTGGGTCACCAGGCCCTTGTATGGGCCCCCACAACCCTGTCTGGGGTCACCAGGCTCTCGTATGGGCCCGCATAACCCTCTCTGGGGTCACCAGGCTCTCATATGGGCCCGCATAACCCTCTCTGGGGTCATCAGGCCCTCGTATGGGCTCGCACAACCCTCTCTGGGGTCACCAGGTCCTCGTATGGGCTCGCGCAACCCTCTCTTGGGTCACCAGGTCCTCGTATGGGCTCGCAAAACCGTCATCTGGGTCACCAGGCCTTCGTATGGGCTCGCACAACCCTCTCCTGGGTCACCAGGCCCTTGTATGGGCCCCCACAACCCTGTCTGGGGTCACCAGGCTCTCGTATGGGCCCGCATAACCCTCTCTGGGGTCACCAGGCCCTCGTATGGGCCCGCACACCCCTCTCTGGGGTCACCAGGTCCTCGTATTGGCATCTGAGATTGGAAAGTGCCCACACATATTCAAGGAGCCAGTTCTCAAAAACTAGAAGTGGTACCTGCTAATGAAATATATCACTGGAAAGCTAATAACCTTAATTTTATAATTGAGTTTAACCTTTGGAGGACCCTTTTTCCTCGACTTTCCACATGGGCCCGCATAACCCTCTCTGGGGTCATCAGGCCCTCGTATGGGCTCGCACACCCCTGTCTGGGGTCACCAGGTCCTCGTATGGGCTCGCACAACCCTCTCTTGGGTCACCAGGTCCTCGTATGGGCTCGCAAAACCGTCTCCTGGGTCACCAGGCCTTCGTATTGGCTCGCACAACCCTCTCCTGGGTCACCAGGCCCTTGTATGGGCCCCCACAACCCTGTCTGGGGTCACCAGGCTCTCGTATGGGCCCGCATAACCCTCTCTGGGGTCACCAGGCCCTCGTATGGGCCCGCACACCCCTCTCTGGGGTCACCAGGTCCTCGTATGGGCTCGCACAGCCATCACTGGGGTCACCTGGCCCTCATATGGGCCCGCACAGCCATCACTGGGGTCACCAGGCTCTCGTATAGGCCCGCACACCCCTCTCCGGGGTCACCAGGTCCTCGTATGGGCTCACACACCTCTCACTGGGGTCACCAGGCTCATGACTGTACATTTATAATGGTGGTAGATGCCTAAATTTGACATGGCAACATGGTAATTTCTTAAAATCAAGATGGGACATGGAAATTAGTGACATGAGGAAAAACTTTAGTGACATGACATAGGTATTTCTTAAAATCGACATGGGACATGACAGGTCTTAGCTGCAACATGGGACATGAGAATTTTAAGTTACATGACATGACCAGTTTGACATGAGACATGGGGGCCCCCCATCTAGACCCAATTTGTAGGGGTAAGAATGGAGGTAGAGAGCCCCACTAGGGCACACGACAAATATAGCCTACTGTAAACGTATATATTTTCGCGCAGCTAAACTTTTTCGCACCTGCCATAGAGAGACATGCGCAATCATATTTTCGTGCACCTGTAATCACCACATCTTTAGCTACATGTCACCTTTTACGGTTTGTAAATCGGACAATTATTAAGGATATTAGGGCCCAAAGAGTTTCATTCTATATATATCTTTTTTTCTTTTTTTTTTAAATTTAAAATATACCGCCTTTCTAGTAGGGTGTTTTTTACTTAAATAAAGTTCTTGGTGTTCTCCTTACATGTGCTCATCTCAACAAACATCAATACGCTTTGATTTGCCATCCTACCTTGTGTCATTATTGTGCCATCCCAGCTAGCACCTTACATAAAAATAACTAGTAATTTCATGATATCATTTTTCGTTCCCAAGATGTCACACATGCAAGAAGTTTTTACATGTCCTTTTGCATGGGTTCTTGATGTAACAATATTTGTGTGTATTTTATATAAACATATTTATATAAAAGAGACATATTTATCAGTGATACCTTTGGATTTAACAATAATGGCATATATATGACTAGCTGTAAAAGATGTCTAAAACATTTAAATGTAGACACATCAAAAAGACGTGATATGGAGATATCTACAAGGCATGTTCCAGGGATGAAATTTATACCAGTTTTGAGTGTACAGTCAACTCCCTCTTAACGGCCACCCCTCCAGTGCAGCCAATCCCTCTAATGCAGACAGTTTCCATAGTCCCAATCATACTACAATGTATAGAAAATGACTCCCTCCAATGCAGTCACCCCACCAATGCGGCCACTTTTTCATAGTCCCAAGGGTGGCCACATTAGAGGGAGTTGACTGTACCCCAGCTTCCAGTAGTGATTATAAATCAGATAGGAGAATTAGGATACCTCTGAGAGAGATTGTAGACATCATAAAGTTATGTCCATTTTATGTTAATGTATGACATGTCCATAGGCACGCTGCATAGGAAACAATCACCTGCTCTGTGAAAGACACTTTGCAGGCATTTTCTATTCCTTACAGACACATGTATCCTAGCCAGGAGGCCCAGATGTGATATCAGCTCAAAGCCAGAATTTCTTCTTATACAATTTCAAAGGACACAGAAAAGGTGTCCACTCATGTGCCTTGGTTATCCAACTATATTTCAGCATGTCACTGTAACACAAGTGACACCTTATATATCACAGAAGAAATTAAGTCCAACCTTGTCCCTCATTGCAGTTTATACAATTAATTTGATCCAACTTTTCAATGAAGAATGAATGAATGCTGATCAAAATGTGATCACATTGCAAAATGAGACCCCTAGTGTTGGAGTTCAGAACTACATTAGGTCATATTCTGACAAGATTGTGACGTCAAAATAATAGGAGTATGGATTTATTCCAATATAACGTATTTATGACATCACAATCTTGTGAGAATATGACATCTATTAGTCAACATAACTATATCCTATCATAGTTCTGAGCTCCAACACTAGGCATCTCATTTTGCAATGTGATCACGTTTTGATCAGCATTCCCCCATTCTTGATTAAAAGTTGGATGTCTATATACTGCAATAAGAGACAAAGTTGGACTAAATTTCTTCAGTAATATTTAATGTGTTACTTGTGTTACAGTAACTTGGTGAATTATAGTTGGACAGCCAAGGCACATAATGGGACACCTTTTCTGTGTCCTTTGAAATTGTATAAGAAGAAATTCTGGCTTTGGGCTGATATCACATCTGGGCCTCCTGGCTAGGATAAATGTGTCTGTAAGGAATGGAAAATGCCTGTAAAGTGTCTTTCACATGTTTGTTTCCTATGTAGAGTGCCTATGGACATGTCATACATTGACATAAAATGGACATAAATTTATGATGTCTACAATCTCTCAGCGGTATCCTAATTCTCTGATCTGATTCATAATCACTACTGGGAGCGGGGGTATACTCAAAACTGGTATAAATGTCATCCCTGCAACATGTCATGTACATATCTCCATGTCACATCTTTTTGACATGTCTAAATTTATACGTTTCAGACATGTTTTACAGCTGGTCATATATACGTCATTATTATTAAGTTCAAACATATCATTGATATGTATTTTTTTAAACATAAATATACTTATGTAAAATACCCATGCAAAGCGACACGTAAAAACTTCTTGCATATGTGACATCTTGGGAACTTCAATTGACATCATCCAATGATGTCACCACCAATCAGAAAATGATGTAAAAATGATGTGATTTACTACGAGTTTTGCAGGCTGGGTAGCAATTAGCAAATGGCACAATTTATGTCGCACTGGCCTCCCATACCTAGTGGCACCTCAGGTTACGGGAGAGGCGGGGCCCACAAACTAGGTCGCTTCCATAGTATGGGGCTACAACCAGGCGCCCCTGTAGCCCCCCCCCCCCCCCCACCCCTCCCCCCTCCCCTCAACTGGGAGGATGAACTGGGCCCAGGGGGGCCACTTCCTATGTTTTCTATAGTAGCTATGTGCGTACACAAAAACTCGGGAAAGGGGTCCTTTTTGGGCCATTTTGGGTCAAGAGGGGTATGTTTTTAGGCCAAGAATAACCAATTAAAAAGTCGAAACTTTCCTGTAAAAAGGGGAATATTTTGTGGGGATTTGTGCTAAAAATTAGGGTCCGTTTTTGGCCTATTTATTGAGGTATCCTACTAAAAGGGGTCCAATTTTGGCCAATTCTTAGATGTATCCCGCTAAATAAATGTCAGAGTGCCCCCCCCCCCCGGGGAACTGGGTCACAATGGCGGGTCGCTGCGCGACCCGCCATTGTGACCCAGTGACCCTTTGAGTATATTTGTGTCCCTGCGCGCAGGCTACTCCTTCCTATCTCGTCTTCGCGTCTCCCGCCACAAGAAAAAAATAGAATAGTGTCAGGTGGATATAACCCCATGGAGACTCATACCCAGTGGGTCCGCCATTCTAAATTTCGAGAAGACACACACTGACTGGTACCTTGTCCCTGGGTAACAATCACTCCCAGGGACAAGTTTGTAACCAGCCTATCATCTCTTACAGAGCTGCTCTTATCAGTGCGGGCCGCCGCCGCGACCAGCTCCAGTCCGGCCTACGCCTAGCCCCAGGCCCCAGGCCCAGGCCCTACAGCCTCGAGCCCTCCAGTCCCATTGCAGCCGTCAGGCTGTAATGGGCCTGGACAATTTTGTATCTAATAAATGTGACCTACTTAGAAAATGATCCAGGATCCTGGATCATTTCTTAAAGGGGGGCTAGCACGGCTAAGACTACCCGCCTTAGCAAGTCACGTGACCACCATAGCGGCGCTCTGATTGGTCAGTTAGTTCCGCTGGTTGCTGTGAGTTTTGTAAACTATCAGTTGGCAGGTACCCATCTTTGCTAGGCACGGTGCTAGCCGCCCTTTAATGAGATAGCTCAACCACTGATTGGTTAGCCATGGTCACATGACCATGAAGGAGGGTGTGCATGGCCTCATGGGTTCGAATCCCACCTTTGGCAAAACGTAGGTTCGTTTTTTTACATTCTTTATTTGGCCAACTTGAAGCATATATACCCCTATACTGGCATACTTATATTACATATTACATATTTGGATAGTGACAAAAGTGTAATAGAGGTGCATTGTACAGATATCAAAATTACTACCCATTGTGCCATGGTGGGACTCGAACCCATGATGTTCAGATTGGTGATATCCAGTACAAGTGAGTACATAGGTACTCTCCCAGACTGTATACTTACAGTCGGGTCCGAGACTGCAGGCCCTATAGCTCCCTGCTAATAATCTGGGTGACTACAGGCGCGTTTCGAGGGAGGAGGACTTCCTTGTCTTTAATTACTGTCACGATGACACAGTTACTACCTGGTATGTTTAAACGCGATTCCAGGGAAAGGGTTCGTTTTGGAGCCGTATGCAAGGTTCTTGCTTTTTGTGCAACTCGGGGGGGGGGGGGGGGAGGGGTACACTAAAAGGATAAATGACTTGAGATCCTCAGATGTTTTTCAACCTTTAGTCTATGGTTTGGGCTGACTTTTTGTTTCAATTGATCACATTATTAAACGGTACATTTTCTCTTGGCTTGGCCTGCTTAGGTTAAACTCTTTTTTCGATTCTCAGTTGGAACGCTAGGTGCGGCTTCATGTAGGTTGTATGCAAGGAATTTGCTATAGAAATATTGAGCCAATTTTTCAATAGTCCTCATATCCTAAGTATTTTCCTATGTGTATTTCAAGAGTGACTAATGCAACATACTGTAAATTCCCACAACCCGACTTCGGAAGAATCCTATAACCCTCACATGGGGTCTGAAAAAGTTTGGTTTGTTTATAACCCTCGGGTTTCACTGTTTAGTTTTTAATAATTGGTCATTAACAACTCTCTTGAACTGTGACAAATTTCATCGGATATATATATATATGTATATATATATATATTTTTAATCATTAAGAGTAAAATAGAAGTAACAAACACAGAACACAGGATTTTCTTTTAAATGTTTTTAATATCAAACCGTTGAGAAACTGTATCTTCACTCTCTCCTGTCTGTTCACATCCTCTCTGTCCCATCCACACATACCTCCCGGCCGACCGGCAACAACCACCTCGCGAATAACATTCACGAGAACTTGTACATGCCGCCGTTTGTTTTTATTAAAGATTTACATTTATCTACAGTAACATCCTTATATACACTCTGTTAGAAGCTAGACTACAACCTCCGTGCGCTCGGAGCGCCTACCCTCATGCCTCGTCTAGTCGCCTTATACAGCTAGTATCGACTCGTTGATATGACGCCACTGACAGTCATCCACGTACAGGCGTATTTTAAGGTTAATACCAGATGAGATTATCGTAATGAGACAACATATGGGGAATACATGAAATCACGTACAATGATGAAACAAAGTTACCGTAAATGCATTAAGCGGTACAAAGAGTAGAATCACCTTCATGTAGTTTGCCCTTTGGTTGGCATGATGCATTCATGCATCATGCCGACCCTATGGGTTTGATACACTCCAGCGTTAAAAGTAAACATGAATTTGATAATGATATAGATTCACAAGAGTCAATGTGGTCAGTAAGAAAACAAATAGTGACCTTCTGTCTGACATCCTAAGCCGCTCACTGATACTGACCTAGATAACGGGGAGATGGAAATAAAATTTGTCTTCAAGTATTCTCTTCAATCACTCCTTAAATATATACAAATATGAAATGGGGCAAACACAGCGAGCAATGTAAGTGTTCCTTGAGTCGACTCCATTCTAGTCACTAGTCATATACACAACATTATTCGTCTCGCGACGTAAATCGAATAAAATAAAAAAGGGGCTTTCGACGTAAGCTATGCTCTTCCACGAGCTTCACACATCTAGCGGTAATGCCGTATTCCGAGTCACACAATACAGATATAACATTACCTCTCTCCTCTGATAAGTACAAATAAAGGTGTGACAACACTAAATCAGTCCTTGTCAATGCGGGAAGAGCGTAAAACCTCGCGTATAAGCCTAACTCGCGTATAAGCCGCACCCCGACTTTGGGCCGATCCTATAAGCCACACCAGCGACTTTAGTACTGTACTATAGGAGCAAAAACTCGCGTATAAGCCGCACCTGGACTCTGTGCCGATCCTATAAGCCGCACCAGCGATCTGATTCGCGTACTAGCCGCGGCTTATATACGAGGTTTTACGGTACACGTATACGTGGTTTGTACTGTGGGTTAGCCCTTTAAGGGCAGCATAGGTATGATGCATGAATGCAGCCTTGGTGAGGAACACGCTAGCGCTGCTTTCATGCATCATATCGACCACCCTACAGGCTTGATACACTCCTGTCGGCATGATGCACCAAGTGGCAAGGTAGAGCAGACTTCACCGGCTCTGCATTGGTGCATCATGAAGACAAACAAACATCATCCTTAAAGGGTTTAGCGCAAATATTTAAAAGTAAATACTTACTACATGTAAATGAGTACTACATGTATATTACCTTGTTATAGTGTAAATGGTATCCCTTACAATTCAACTTTTTGATTTGATAATTCAACAGGCTACTTTATAGTTGTCCTTAATAGAATATCTCAATACAATACATTGCATCGGGTCAAAGTCAGAAGCGATACCTAAATAGCAATCTATTGATCGGAGAGAACGACTGACCGATTGGCCATTGATGGAACAATAGGGTTCACAACCTAAATAGATCCCAATAAGCGCTAAAATATTTAACACAATAGCGGTGAAGTAGAGTTCATCCAAGTTGTTTCTAACTTATCAATCCGTATTAAAACACAGAATTCACGAGCTAATGCTCACTAACACACTTAAATTAAACTAAATATGAATTCCCATTGAATACAGAAAAGATGTACATCTTCATACCACGTTGTATCCACGATTCACTATAGACCAATGCAGCAAGAAAGGGTGACTTGTTCATAATAACGTTGTTTATGTCGGTTTGAGCAGAATCCTCATTACATTGTCTGTAATGGCTATGTTTGCAAACATATCATACCATGAGATTCACAGGACAATTGTCTTTCAAATAGTGTATATTATTAGAATGCGGGATCCTCAGGTTTTATCTACATACTTGTTGGTCACACTTCTAAATTTTCACAAACTTTATCAACAACTTTTCTGAAAAGTCACCCTTTCTTGCTGCATTGGTCATAACGGGACTAGCGCATCCTGGTACCTCAGATAGTCGGGGGCTAAACCCCTATCTCCTTATCAGGCTAATCCCCTATCCTCACACCTTAAACAAAGGAGCTGATAAGAAATTCGCCCATGATGCACTGCTCTGGAGTCGGGGGCCTAACCACAATGCATTGCTCTGAGCCAAGATGGCGGCCCCCATAGCCTAATACGCTAGTCCCGTATAGGTTCTCTTCACACTTTAGATCATGGCTGACTACAGCCTGTTGAGGTTGACAAGATTGCAAGTCGGTATTCACAGTGCCTTGATTGTTGCTGTTTGTATTGACATGACCGATCCGGTAACGACTCGGTTTCCCGGCTGAACGAGAAAGACTCAAAGTGGTTAAGACAAGCAGAAAATGGCTCGGGAATATGATTGTATATCAGCCATTCCCTTCGCTGATGAGACAATACGGGGTTGTAACAATAGGGGTCTGTTGCACCCCCTTCGGCACATAGCATCTGGCCACAGGGCTAGTTGTAATCCATACAACTCAGTACTGCCACCTGGTGTACTTATCATGTACTAGAGCCACCTGGTGTAGGGATGTGCAACTACAGCCCCCTGGTGGGAGTATCCAGAACTAACCCCCAGAGTCCATTTCTGCTTGCTCAGGCCACTTTACTAGAGAGAACCACCACTGTTAGTTACCATGACTGTTGCTATAAGTGCCGGCTACATGTGGCCTATCGCCGGTCGCGGTGCCTATCGCCGGTCGCGGTGCCTATCGCCGGTCGCGGTGCCTATCGCCGGTCGCGGTGTCGGTCACGGTCCCGCCGGTCTCGGGGGCTGTGTGAGGAGTGAGAGGAGGAGCGCGGGGCTTCCCGGGAATGGCTGAGGGCTGAGTGACTCGACGATGTGTGGCTCGCCGACGTGCCGTGAGCTGTACGTCGCAGGAAGTCATCTACGTCACGCTCATACTGAAACAAACACATCAATATGGTTAACTGGGTTCCCACAAAAATTTTAGATTGAAATTCCATGATAAAAATGCACCAAATCAATGTAATTACGCCTAATTTTTTACCTAATAAACACATAAAAAAAAAAAAATCTCAATTTCCCACGACATTTATAACATTGTTGTGGAGGTCAGGGAGGCTAGCTCCTGAGAAAATGTCTAAAATCTGAAGAGCAAATGGTATATTCTCGGTGACCTTTTTATATCAATTCCATTATTTTCATTTTCCATGACATTCCATGACACATTGCAAATTTTACAAAATTCCATGACATTCCAGGACACGTGTTAACCCTTTCAGGGTTGCCCCCAACAGGGTACCTCTAAATTCCCCTCACATTTCCATGACTTCACTTGCTGTATTTCTTGTCGATTTCTACTCGTGCCTGCAATAATTTACCCCCTTCCCTCTAGAAAATTAAGAATTTTGATTCTGATTCCGCTTTAGACTCAACTTTTTTACTGAAAACTGGAGGCTTTTCTATTGGAATTTCCACGATTTTGCCTGACAAATTTTCCATACCGACGTGAAAGGGCCGAGTCATTTATTACTAGCTTGGGGGCTTGGTGGATTTTCCCGAAACGGCAATTATTTTTCCGACAACCTGTTCCCCCGTAGAGTCAGCTTGGTGCATGAATACTGCCCTGGCAAGTTAATTGCCATAAGCGTGTATTCCACTGACGTAAATCGGCCGAGTTTCCCTTGTCGGGCGAGATTGGTCCCCAAGTTTATCATTATAGACTTTCACCAGATGACGAAATTTCAGCCGACCAACGATGGCGGAATACACACTACATACAAATATATGACCACAGGACCACGGACAAAAAACACATGCTATAGACGATATTATAAATGACAGGATTCTCTACAAAATATACTTAACCTAAGTACCCTCATAAAGCATTTAAACAAACACCACCTAACATATGACTTACCCTTTAAGGACGGCATAATATCTTAATGCATCATGCCTTGGTCGTCATGATGCATGAATGCAGCCCTGGAGAGTAACTCGTCAGAGCTGCATTCAAACATTATGTCGACCCTACGGGGTTGATATACTCCCGAGGGGTTGGCATGATGGACCAATGCAGCCATGGCAAGTTACTTGCCAGGGCTGCATTCATGCATCATGACGACCAAGGGCATGATGCATTAAGGTATCATGCCATCTTTAACGGGTTAACATAGCGGGGGGAGGGGGGCATGCAATGCTTGATAAAGTAGGGACATCACTCGGTATCATTCAAGGGCTCAACAACATATGAGGATTCTCATGCCTTAGTATTGGATGAGACATCCCTTAACCCTTTAAGGAAGGATTTTACTAAAGGTGACATTTGTCGTCTTGATGAACCAATGCAGCCCCGGCGGGTAACTCGCCAGTGCTGCATTGGTGCATCATGCCGACCCTTCGGGAGTGTCTCAACCTCAAGAGGTCAGCATGAAGGATGAATGCAGCCCTGGTGAGTTATTCGCCAGGGCTGCATTTATGCATGATGACCAAGGGCATGATGCATTAAGGCATGATGCCATCCTCACAGGGTTAATATCTAAAACATTGGGTTTCCTGATACCATTCATCTAAACTAGGATAAACATTCCGTAAAAAACACATTATTTTAGGCTCTATTTTCTAAAAAGTTTTGTTTACAGAACCCGCTATTTGATAACGCGTGTAAACAGGTCTCATTAATCCTTTAGAGACCGCATGATGCATCGATACACCACGCCTTTTGTCGACATGATGCACGAATGCCAACCCCTATGGAATTGATACAACCATGAAGTGTCAGCATGATGCATTAATGCAGCCCTGGCGATTCACCCACCAGGGCTGCATTGTTGCATCATGACGACAAAGGCGGCAGCACACTGAAGCACTATTTGGCCCGTAGAGGGTAAGAGGGTTAAATAAAAGGGAGTGCTCGTTTTTTTAAAGGCGCACTGAACCCACGACGTCATTTGCGTACAAAACTCGGCAGGGCTAGGTCCTGAGCTCAGTGCGCCTTTAAGAAGGGGGGGGGGGGGGAGGGAAAGGATTTTGCACGGAGCGAACAAAATATTTTCACCCCCCACCCTAGCAGGGGGTCTATGAAAACCATGCGTGTAGCTCCTTTGCTGCAAAGCAACGCACTGGTATTTTGGCACAAAATCCTCCCAAACCCCCCCCCCCGCCCCCGTTGTTAAAAAATGAGCACTCCCCACGCATAGACGGGGTACCTAAACACCACACCACAGACAGGCTAAGAGTGTGTATGTGGCACTTACTCTGCCTACCTGGTAAGGGTCCGTCTTGGGGGTGCGTCTCTCTGTGGACCGGGAGGAGTGGGAGGTATGTGAGGAGTGGGAGCTGTGGGAGGTGCGGGAGGGGGGTGGGTAGTTAATGCTGGGGGGCGCGTAGTCTCGGTGCGTGTGGGCCATACGGTCGTAATGGCTGCCGTAGGGCTGTGGGGGCTCCATGTGACCATACCCGGGCGGAGGCTGGAGGAGAGCAACACAGGACAAGTTATACAATGTTATTTAAAAAATTTATTTAATTTTTTTATTATCATACCAAACCAAAAAAAAAGTTGGTCAATGGATTTCGCGCACCTTATTTTCGGAAATAAATTTTTTTATTTTTTTTGAAAAAAAAATGTCAATGGATTTCGATAGCCTCATTTTTTTTGAAATTGAGAATTTTTTAAAATTTTGCTTCTAGTAATTCGCCCAGATCAAGCACTAGATTTTTCTGATAGGGGTCCACAAAGAACTTTTGTTGACGGCTGAGTAAAAAAGAATTCTTAAAAAACAAACAAAAGACAATTCGCTTGCTCGCACCATTTTTTGAAAAGTGAAATCTATTGACCAACTTTTTTTTTTGGTGTGGCCTTTAATGTAGATCCAGAGATGCCTTGGAAGTAGCAAATCTTGCACTTTCGGGCAATATTTTGCCGAAAATAGTTTTATAGAAATTGGAGGGGAAAAGGAACTTTTCTGCAAAAATCAAGAACTCTGAATGAATTGCTTAGTGCACTTTGAATTTGTATGGCTTTATAACTAATTATTTTTGGCTTTATTACTAATTATTTCTATTTTTCTATGTGATTAAACCAATTTTGGTTCATGGATATTCATCATCTACATTTTAATTTCGATCCGCCCAGGATTGTAAAGCAAGAAACAGATATTTCCTTCATTTTAATTCAACATGATTTCAACATGTTGTACTTGCTGAAACAAGAAATTGATCGATTTCATGCTTGAGTAAGATCAGTGCATGTTTTAAGGTGCGAGTGTGCGTATGGCCTAGAGAGATGAGGATACCTACTAATAGTGAACTTACGGGCCCGCTATAGGATGGCATGGGCATGCGGGGCGGAGGCTGGTGAAACTCTCGCATGTAGTCGTTGTAGGACTGCAGAGAAACAACAATGTATTACCCAACATGTCTAACTATATTAACCCTATAAGGATGGCATGTCACTAAAAAGCAACACTTGTCGTGATGCACCAGCGATGCGAGGAACTTGCCGTTGCTGCATATTGCTGAGCTTTGGGACAGCGCATCAATCCTTTAGGTTCGACATGATGCTTAAATGCAGCAATGGCGAGTTACTCGCCAGGACTGGATAATGCATCATGATGACCAAGAGCATGATGCTCTATTGCACTATGAGGCCTATTAGGTTTAAATACTTAGTGCACTTATTGTAGCATGAATGCTGATTTCATATCTGCAGTTACATTATTGTACATATATATATTCAGTAATTTAGACAATCTAAGGGAAAAAAATTCTTTTATTTAAAGATGTCCGATATAATTGTTGTTGCTTCAAAATTTAACCCCGGCTTTACTTTGCATCTTCAGAAGATACTTCTGGATATTTTTAAGATTACATGGCAGTGTTATCTTCTGCAAAAACAAGAACTTGTAACTTCTACGTTCTTCAAAACTATGCAACAATATAAATACTAACGCCATTCAAGAAAGTATCCTTTCTCACCCCTCCATACCGCGGTGTCGACCTGAAACCAACCATACACAAATCATTATACAAAGCAATTAGAAATATTTAATAGAATTCAGATATTTTCTTTTATGATTTAAGTGTGCAAGGTTGATATATATTTTTATATACTGTGAAAGTACATTATTTCGCTGGGTATATATTTTCATGAAATGAAAAATCCGTGAAATTTTTATGTGCTTAAGTATGGAATAAATACCCGCGAAATTCCCGCTCTTCCGCAAAAATAAACACCCGTGAAAATAAGTACTTTCACAGTATACATTAATCCTTTCCATACCGTATTCAACGTAATAAGCGCCCTCCCCCTGATAAGCGCCCCTCCCCTTCTGGGGCATTTTTAGACTAGAACAAAGGCTCAAGTTTCACGATTCTGGAGACAGCTAAACTCCTAAGTACTAAAACGCCATAAAAATAATTTTATATGCGCCCAGGGCGCTTATTACGTTGAATACGGTAATTCTTTTTTTTGGTATAACAGTTAGGCTATGAAAAGATGATAATCAGCTTTAAGGATACCGCCTGCACCCTTTAAATTTTGGCTGCATTGGATATTTACATTCATTTTTAAAGAAAAATGTTGCCAAAAATGGCCGCATGGAGGAATATTTGAGCAAAATATTTTGAGGTGATCAATAAATAAGCTATTTATTGTTGTAGACACGAAATACAACATCCTAGTCCTTACTTCCTGGTGCAGAATATCAACGACCAGGAAAAATAAAAAAGGACCTTCCGAACCCGCACAAAGTTAAACTTAAGAAAAGCCTTCGGGATCCCGCCCTCGGCCTTATAAAATGAAAAATTTAAACAAAAAGTATGTGTAAAGCTGATAATCATTTTCAATTGAAGGACCAATGATCATAGGCCATTGGTGCAGATATTAATACATGTGCATGAGGTTATTAACAAAGTGGACAGAGCACCACCTAGCCTATTAATGGTAGTCGGTCATGTTATCTTTAATATGAAATAGTGAAATCCCGTTATAAGGAGGGCCTTTTGGCAAGGCGAATTAGCTTTTTATATAAATCAATGTTCCTTGTAGCCGATAAAGAGAAAACAATTTTGGCAATTGAAATGTGTTCCTCAGAACAGGAAGCTCCCTATTTATTAAATTTTTTTTTTTTTGAAATTTCCCCCTTTATGTCAATCCTCCTTATAACGAGATTTCACTGTACAAGTAGTAAGGTTCACGTACCTCTCACCCCCACGTCTGTCCCTTTGGGAATAGGCTGAAGTAGAAGACCAACTATGTTTACAATTGAGAAAAAAAGTTTTTTTAAATTATTCTTTTTGTACTTAAGAAACGTGGACAAAGAGGTGGCATGACGTGTATGAGCAAGTGAACGAGCGTCGCAATGCGATCACCAATATCATTGCGACCATAGAGTTTTTTCCCCGTTATTTTTCAGTAGTGTCTTTCCATTTCAACAAAAGTTACATGTATATGGATTTCCATGTCTTTTTAGCCCCCTTCCACCTAGGCGGGTTTAAATTGATGGCGGACGACCACATTGAGAAACGGACTGGCTTTTTCGCTTAAAAGGGATGGAATCTTTTTTTCCCCACCCCCATCTTGGAAGGTCTTTTTAGCCCCTCTCTCAATTGGTCTAAATCTTTGGCCTTTTAGTCTGAGGGTCGTATTGTGTTGTAATGCACTGCCGTATCCAACGCTATTATTGCATAGTCAACTTTTTTTTTATATCGCGAAAACATTTCCAGAGCGAATATTTATCCGATATAGTCAGAGAACTACTGAATCCCAAAATTTATACCAGCGAAAATATATACATTTACAGCAGTATGTTTAGCAAATATTGTTCTTACTACTTTTAGAGTTTTATTGGCAAATAGCATGAGTTGTCTATGGTGGAAACTTTGGCCCAAAAGAGCTGTGTGTGTTAATTATGTTGAAAATGGTATGCACTTTTGTGAGTACTCGCCATGGCTACATTTATACATCATGATAACAACGTACATCATGCGTTTAAGTGCTATGCTGCCCTTGACCCCTTTTAAGTAGTGAAGCAAGATTTGAATACACATATCATGTAGGAGGGAAAAGGCCCTTTTTGAGGTTATTCTGCATTTCCCAATTCATATACAGTAGAACCCTACCTATGCTGTAAGCCATATTGATTTTAGTGTTTTGTTCTCTTGATACAAGCACAATCTCCCGATAGGGGGGTCAGCTTAGAGCTTTTTAATATATTAGGTTACGGGGGGGGGGGGGGGTTTGGTGGATTTTCCCGTGAGCGGGTTGGAATTCTTTTGGTTCCCCCCCTCAGGCAAGTTGAAATTGAGCGTGGCCGACCCCTTTGAGCTATAGTAACGCACTAGCTTTTTCGCTAAAAAGGGGTGGAATTTTTTTGGCCCCCCCCCCCCTAAAGAGGGGCCCAATTTTTTTTGGTCTCCCCTTCAATGGGCCCAAATTTCTTTGCCCCCCCCCTCCAGAATCCACCAACAACCCCCCCCCCCCCCCCCGTTGTTAAAAATTACCACTCCCTTATATTTGAAAGACTGGGCCAAAATACCTTTTCCTAAAGGTATTTGAGTTGAATAATTCAACTCAGATACCTTTCAGAATATGTATCGGTCCTTCCAGACCCCCCTACCACATATATATATTCTGAGTGGATATGTTCTAATCACAGGAGCATCCCTTTTTAGAACCACATTAACATCGATACGGCTCCAATTATGCAGTTCACCGCAGGCAATTTTGTTAGGTCCTGGTCGGTGGTTACGTTCCCGCCCGCCGCCATGTTGTTATTGCAACTATCTTCTCACGGCACACCCCAAGAGACCAAATGTCCACACTTAGTATCGCCTGCAGCGAAGCTGCTGGCTAGACTTCAAAATTGCTGTAGAATGTCATGCCTGTCATACCTAAGTCTTAATCATAGTAGAGGGTGCGCTATTGATGTAAATTCCTGCGTACTACCCAGGTTGTGAGCAAACTAAAATCAGCTTTTGTTTGATACCAGATATGCATATCGCATTGTTTCTGTTTTCTCCGTATATGCTGCCAGGTTTAGTTCTGAACTCGGAATTTCTCGTGAGATTTAGGCAGTGACTAGAAACACACACCACAGCTTCCGGAGAACAACCTACAATACGAGAGCAGACCCAAGGTCTCACGAGATTGCTGGTGTCGAGTGGAAACAGAGTGGTTGCAGCAACAAGGCCACTCCCGGTAGAGCCCGATATAGGGTGCAGGTTTAAAATAAACAAGGCTATTTTTCAAATTTCATAACTAGAATCAGGTTACAGGATTCTCCTCAGTTAGGGTGTGGTTATCGCAGGTTGCGGGTAGAATGCGGGAAATTAAGATAGGCAGGGTTTTCCAGTGGCTTAGGTTGTTTTAATCCTTTAGGGAGTGTTCATTTATTAATTACAGGTGGGGGGTGGTGAGATTTTGCGCGGAGGGGCGAAAAATCTTTACCCCCCCCCCCCCTCGAGAGCGCGTGGAACGTTTCGCGCCCCTCCCTTGAACTATAGTAACGCGCGGGCTCTTTTGCTAAAAAAGGGGCTTAAATTTTTACGCCCCCCCCCCCCCCCTCAAGAGGGCTCAGAATTTTTTACCCCCCCCCCCCTCAGGAGGGGTCCGAAATTTTTAAGTCGCCCCCCCCCCCCTGTAAATAATAAATCAACACTCCCTTATCGCTCCGATTCGGGATTGAGGTCAAAGACGCTTGGCGCGTATGCACAGACTGACACTGCACGGTGTCGTCTCCCCTGTGCGCCGCAGGAAAATACTTTGCTGTGGCAACAAAGAACAATCCCATTGTTTTATCATGATCAACAGCTCGACTTGTTCAAATACACTCATCCACCTCTTTGTCCACCTCTTCATATCTTCTCTCTTATCACACAATCTTTATTCTCAGCACATTTCCAATTTAAGCAAAAGTACATTCAACATTACCCTAAGTTAGGTTAAATAATATTCTCGTTGGGCCAATATTAGTTTATTTCAATTCGTATCAGTAGTGCCGAGTACGGGTATAGACAGATGCAGAGATGACTCTCCATGGTGGATAAAAAGTAGTATCTTTTACTTTCCCTTTGTGCATGAAATATTCTAAATTTTAGGCCACATTTTAGGTCATTCTTTGTGTTACCATGAAAATCCCCGCACTAAACATAAAATTATAAACTCCATTTAAATTGCTATACCGTACTGTCGCGAATTAGCGCCGGGGCACTCTTCAATTTGGATAGGCTTTTTATCCAAGACAGGCGCTTATTCAAGATCCTATTTTAGTGCTTAAGGAACATTTCAAGACCCTTGTACCCCCGGCGCTTATTCAAGACCGGCGCTCTTTCGAAACCGGCGCTTTATCGCGACGGTACGGTATGTCAGTTTTCCCAGCGTGTAAATCGGACAAGTATTCAAGATTTTAGGTGGTAAAACGCGAAAGAAAAGTTTTATTTTATTTTAGATTTTTTATTTTTATTTTGTCCTCCTTCCTTGAAAATTTTTTCATGGTGTCCGTAACCCAAAGAATAAAATAAAGTGTGGCCTCACACAGAAATCTCAGTTAAAAAGGTAGAAATTCCCCCAAAAGCAGGAGATTTGGCATCTCTGTATACAGTTGCATAACAGAAGCACATTGCCGTGAGCACCCACCATCTCTGTCGTAGGGGTCCATTCGGCCACGTCTAAACCGCGACATGTGGTCTCCTCCTCGGTGTCGGAAATCATCATACGGACGTCGACGCCTAATCAGGGGAAAAAACATCATAACCTTCCAAATTAACCAAATGCACAAAGCACAAACCTTAACTCAAAGGGCAAGAAACTAATCAGGATTTCTCCCCGAATTCATTCAGTAAATTGAGTAACTTGATTCAGCAGCAAGTCCGTTCGGAGTGCGGTCCCCTTGAAAATGATAGCTTGGGGAAGGAGAAGACATGGTTATCATTTATACATGTTGCACAAAGCATAATGGTCAGACAAAAACAAATCATCATCCGTCTCGCTTTTCTTCCACATTAATTCTGATAATAATTGTTCTACGGCTTTCCCCCCAATACTATTACTTTATCCCCATATTAAGTTCGCCCTGTCAGTAGAGTATTATTTATTTTAACACAGTTACCGTTCCAGATAATATATTTTCAATCCCCATATTTTGATCGCCCTGTCAGTCGAGTATTATTTATTTCTAATGAAATATTATTCTTTTACAAATTCAGAATTGATAGGCCGTCTTTACTCGAGAAGTGTACAGGCTAGATAGCTATAGCAAACACAAAGAAAGAGAGACAGGTAGACGTTTTGTTGAAGGTGACAAAAGCAACGTGAAGTGAGTATGTACAGGATTCACATTTAACAACAACAGTGTCGGCTAAACACGGTACGGTATGTTGCCCCAAGTTTCTGATACATAATCATATTGGAGAAATTTCAAAGAAAGATGCATTAAAATCATGAAAAATTCAAGATGTGGTAAATCATGCTCCAATATGTTTCGTTATCAATTTAATGCGCGTTTGGCCATTTCGCCACTTTATTCGTCATGTTTTACAACATAATTTCACTTACTTTTAATTCATTACAATAATTAGCGCTTGGTAGAGCGTTGAGCCAAAGTCCTTGGGGCAGACCGACCAAACTTTTGTTTAAAGTAGTAATTACCAAATAAACATGACATACCAGGGTGTTGCAGCGCCAACCAGCATGGAAATGGAGTCCATGGAAGGCTCGGGTATTTTTTGGGAAGAGAGCGTCCCCTGAGTTAGAGATATAACTCTATAAGTCCCTTGTACTGTAGGATAGCACTCATTCTCTCAGTCCCTAAGTCCATTATAAGGTCCCAGTGGTCCTGTAGCAATGAGTCCACTGTGACCACCACACTGCTAGCAACTCCAAACACAGGCTACATATCCTTCATCATTGAGCTAGCCTTATATAGAGAACATTAAGAGATTTACCGCGGGTCTGGATTTTTCATGCAGACCGGCAGCAAGAGTCTGATACACCTCAGTAGCAGCAAAGACATTATAAAACACTGAATGAGTCCGACCTAGGTGAGGTTAGGGCGTTAGAACACCGACAGCGGCTCTCCTCCTATCGACACCACCCTTTGACTTAGAACGATAGTCCCGAGGAATATTGAGGCAGACATGCAAGACGTCACTTTTAGAGACTGGTGTAAAATATGTAAAATAAGACCGGCCTGCAGCTCTGGTGGTTTTCATTGGCTGTCAGTGGTGGTGGGTTGGGGAAGGGGCAGCAGCGGACTACGCTGGCCGCCCCAGTCTCTGGGTCGGACTGAGAGTGAGTCGGCCGGACGTCTCACGTCACGACGACGACACGGTTACCATAGCGGTAACCAAGGTGACAGTCCTTAAGGTGAGTGAGGGGTACTAGAGGGGTCTCAGCTGAGACATGTCCCGGCAGGGGCAGCATTCTGACACACAGGTCGACGGAGGAATGTCCTCTCTGTGCAGTTCAAATCTGTGGCAGAGGTGTCACTCTCCCAACACTTGTCTAGCTAGACCCAGTTGTGCATAACTTATCATACCTTAGCCGCCGGTGGCTAAAGATGGCTGTATCCGTACAGAGAGGTATTCGGCTCTAAGTGACGCCAACTCTTGTTACAGAACGGGGGATTAGAGGGGTCTCTAGCTGAGAGGGTCCCAGCGGGGGCAGGCTGTGCCTTGGTGGTCCGTGGTCAGTCCTCGAGAACCGAGGACCGTGCGAGCGATGAGGGCACTCAAGACTCCGTCAATGGCTGCATTGTCGCACGGCCCTCAGCCCCTTAGTAAAGCAAGTCTATGACTAGTGGAGAGCAGGAGCTCTGTCGTCCTGTGCAGCAAGCTAATAATCATGGATGGATTATTTCTAAAAAGACATAGCATTAAAAGTTCCCAAATATGTGCCAATATACTTACCACTGTTAATAATACTATAAAGGGGAAACTGGTCATTTATATTTTTGTGTAGATTGATGCATGATTTGTTTGATAATATCTATATATTATGATGATGGGGGTTGTGTAGGGAAAGTCCTGATTATACAATATCCATGTTATTAGTACTAGTGACTTCTGGTGGGGTGTGGAGGTGATATGTGACCACACCGCTCCCCGGCTAGCGAGCCCGGCTAGCGGGCCGGTGTGGATGTTGTAGCTGCTGCTGATGCTGTTGTCGCTACAACAGCGCTGTCAGCATGGCTGCTTGTAACAGGGTCCCTGATTGGTCCCCTTGTAACAGGGTCCCTGATTGGTCCCCTTGTAACAGGGTCCCTGATTGGTCCCCTTGTAACAGGGCCCCTGATTGGTGCCCTGGTAACAGGGCCCCTGATTGGTCCCCTTGTAACAGGGCCCCTGATTGGTCCCAATCAGCGTCGCGGCGTTCACTGACACGCCAACGCTACTAGAGGTACCAACGATACATCTAAATATAGACCTTGGCCCGAGTCTCTGATAGGATCATTGAGCAGATCTCTCAGGGCCTCAAGTGGTCACCAATCCATAGGCACAACATTGGTTAAGGAGTCCAAACAGCAACTGTCCTAACCTAGGAGGCTCCATACGTCGATGCGGAGGTCCAAACCGGTCCCGTGGTCCTCCCATGGGGCCTCGTGTCGACGAGTCGGTGGCCACCGGCGGACGTCGGGAATTCTTCTTAGCCTTCAGGGCGATGGATTTCAAGTCGATGTTCTCGTCCATCGGGAAGAGCTTACACAGTGCCTCTCCACACGCCGGTTCTATCTCCTACAAGGGAACCAAGAGAGGTGCATCAATATTCTGCTACATGTCTTACTGGGGTTAGTGAGTGAGTGAGTAATGAGAGTTTAACGCCATTTCGACAGCTAGGGTCATATTCACGACGAGAAAACTAATAGAGAACAATTTGTTCCAGGAACGAGTGTTGGTTCAATGAGGGTGACGTGATGGTGAGGGCAAAATCATGGTAGATCAAATGGTGTCTTTTGTCTGTTTGGGTGTAAACCTATTGATGGATATAGAAGATGGAAAACCCGCTCCTACACATTTACTGAAGCAAGGTTTCTTTAACCTCCGACACCACATAGACATGGTGTGAGAGGGACAGGCCTTTGATGTGCTGTAAGTCTACCACAGCATGGAACACTTAAGGAATGCTGTAAATTTTCGCGTAGAAGGCAGGGCTAGCACGCAAGTCAGATGGCCAGTGCAACTAATGGAATTGGCCCAGAGTCGGATGCAGCTTATAAAAGCTTTTCAGCGCGCCACGAATGCAGCCTGCATTCGTGGATTCACTTAATTAAAGCTTGACCGTCATGGTTGAAGTGAGGCCAAAAGCACTTTTGGATATAGTTAAGTTTTGATTCACAAGAGGGCTCTTAAGTGCTGGGAGCTCAGCTCTTACAGGCACAAGATAGGGTGAATATGTTGTAGCTTGACAATGCTCATGGTCCCCTGTCCAAACACTGCTGCCCTCTGGTGGAACTGTTATTTTAGTCCATGTATGGAAAATGCTGAACTTATAACCTGACGGCTCAGCTTTAAGTCAACATCCTTTAAAGTGCAAGGAAAGGAGTACTGTACCTGGCCGTCTCTGCCGATCTTAACGGTCTTGTTCTCGTTCCACTGGTTGTAGAGGTGCGTGGTCTGGATGAACGGCAGGTCCCGCCTGTAACGTGCAACATCAACGTGTTAATATACAGGAAAACAAAACAAAATCATTGTTATCATCCGCTTAGTTTAATGTTACTTATTGACAGCCCAAACAACAAAAATATTCTCATGAAATAATTCACAACTTTAATTATATTCATTAACTACCCATGTTAAAAATATAAGTACCGTAAAACCTCACTTATGAGTCGATTTTTATTTGGAATTTATTTTTGCTGTAGGTCGACTTTTCTTTCCAAAACTCCAATTCGACCTATAGATGGGGTTTTGAAAAATGGAAAAGCATTTAAGGAGCCAAAAAACGTCATTATAAATACCATGAAATACACCCTTTTTTCTGGGATAATTTTCCCTGTAAACCCAAAGTTTGTTCCTTAAGAAGAAGGGGGTCCACTAAAGTGAAAAATAACTGAAATAAAAGTAATTTTGGTCCCTGAAAAACCTGCTTTAGGGGGTTTAGGTTGGGGTTTGTCCTCAAAAAAATCTCAAACTCCAATTTGACCTATAGTAGCCTGTTTACATGAATTCCCTGAATAGCCCAGAGCCTTTAGCAAACCTACTGACCATGTAGGCTAAAGCTGTAGGATTCCAACATGCCCAATATCAAGTCTCTACTCCAATTATTGGCCGATATAGAGCGATTTTAAGATCTAGGATGAGGCCGTATTTGGAGACAGCTTGCCAATGCTACATGATCCAAACCATGGCACAAGTGAGAAAATGGTAGGGCACAACCATAGGAATTCCTCAGAAGAGTAAAATATAAGTATTTTGTTTTTGGAATATCTCAAAAACCGCTGAAGATTTTGGCTTGAAATTTTCATAGTATGTGTGCCTTAGAGTCGGCGAGCTCTAGGTCACGCGACAATGACCTTGACCCAAGGTCAAGGTCATAGCTGAACCGTAGGTCGATTTAGGTCAAATGACCCAAATTCTTTATATTTATGTTTCCTGTCTATTATTATCATGCAGTATGTTGAATAATATGCTGTTAAGCTCTGCAGTGTTCTCCTGTGACCTTCAAAGCCAGCCAGGTCATAATATGGCCAAGTTCAAGGTCAAGATGTCTGCCAAGATCTTCAATCTTGAATTACTCAGTAAATAATTGGAGTAGAGACTTAATTCCAAGTGAGTTGGAATCGTACAGATTAGCTCTACAATGTATTAATAGGCAATATTCTTTCACTTTATCATGACCTTAGTTATGTTCAAGGTCAAGGTATTACGGCTTGTCCTAGAGTACTATATATATGTCCTAATCTCGATCATGAATATCCATGCAAATACTTGGGGTAGAGAGTTAATTCTAAGTGCATATTAATTGTGAGTTCTACAAGGTTCAATAGATTTGTTCAAGTAATCTGCACACATCTTGCATGTATACTCCAAATAATCCGTTAAACCACTTGAATCAATAGCTAATATCAATAATGCATGATAATCTCAAGCCTAAACCGTGCGTCCAAGACTTCTGCAGTAGCTTGCACTCCTTGTTTTAGAACCTACAGCCCGATCTTTAAGATAGCTCATATTCTATAACTAGGTAGCACAATAAACATTAGGCTAACATATCGAGCCAAAAATTGGTTATCTATGCGGTTGACATAGGCCAGACAATTGACAATGATTGCAAACCAAAATTTATGCAGATGTTGGCCCTTTGCTGGCAGCACAACCGATTTGGCATATTGCAATGGAAACAGCATGCTGATGTCCTGCCAATATAGGGTCATCCTCAGTATCTTGTTTGAACATGTCAGGCCTATGTGGATCCGATCTTTACATGCTACCTGAGTATGGCTTACATTTCAATTGACCCTGCTTGACATTTCATCTTTAAGACCAATAATTTCATACTTTTCTTTGGCTGCTTTTATACTATAAGCGTTCAGTTTCTTCTCCTTGATGTTATTGGATTTTACCCTGTTGGAATAGTTGACAATTGCCGTTGTTACAGCGTTACATTTGGTAAGTGTTGCTAAGGAAATAATATTTCTTTGAAAATGGAGTTTAAGTCTGACTTATGTATATTTAGGGATATAGATAACAAGAAAAAGGATTTTGAAGGTCAATTTCGTACAGATTTTGCTTCATGCAATACAACAATTTTTCCGTTTCAATTTCAGGTACCAATCATGGAAGAGTACAGGCGAAGACAGAAAAGCCAACAATTGACTGATCACAAATAATCATCAGTGATTATCTATGAGGTTGAATGCTCAGTTTTATAAAATACTGGTAGTAAAATATGATTTCTGAGACTTTAGCAATGCTAAAGACCTTGATTAGCTTATACTACACCTGACAAGATTGAACAATGTAATACCGATTTAGTATACTACTTTTACAAGTAAATTCCAAATTCCAAAATCACTATCAATCACAGTATACAAACTTTAAATACATTTCTTACTAAAAAAAAAAAGCAACCTCTCTCGTCACCTTGAATGGAGGAAAAAAGAAAAAGTAACCTCCCTCATGCTCCTAAAAAAAGTATTCAAAAAAAAAGTCTCCCTCCTCACCGTTTTTTTCGCAAAGCTGATAATTGATTTTAAGTGGCCTTAGACTATTGTTGGAGAGTGTAGCGCTCTACACACAAATGGTAGTTATGTAATAAGTCCAGTTGGATATTGGATATATCCGGGCCGTTGGAACTGACCATGTAGATCATGACCTGCGGATTAGCGTTATTGTAGGGAGTTCTATTATGTGTATTACTATCATGTGCACCTGAGGGGATAGCCAGGGAGATGAGGTACCACTGCCGTGTACAAGCCCCGGCCGTGAGCAAGCCGTGAAAGCTGTGCATGATGCAGTCTGAGTGACACCTAGGGGGGTCCATGTAATGGCGAGTTTTCTATGGGACACTCCTCCAATAGAAGCCTCATTTTTCCAATGAATAATCTCGAACTTTGTTGGCTAGAGACATGCTAGAGACAAAATTAAAACAGTTTTACTATTACAATGGCATAGCCCATCGATGGAAATAAAATTTAAAACAATATGATATATTCTTAATTTCTCTGTGGTAATGCTATTAAAAGATAGGTCTCGTCTGACTGTGTTAAACATCAGTCATCAAGGTAGCACAGCAGTGAGAGGTCCACCACTTCTTCATCAACACACCTGGCAAATGATCATCAATCAAGGCTGTTCCATATTTGTGTAAAGCTATATATCCATTTAATAAATCTACATTTTTAACAGCCTGAGTTTACTTCTCTTTGGTCATAGGGCCTACACTTTAGATGTTTACAAATATTTAAATGCATGCATGATGGCAAACTTTTTAACATTACTACTTTACATACTGAATCTCTACATAATTCAAACTTCTTTGGGTGGATCACTATGTCTATACCGTATTCAACGTAATAAGCGCCCTCCCCCTATTGGGGCATTTTTTTTGACTAGAACAAAGGCTCAAATTTCACGATTTTGGTGACAATTAAACTAAAAGTATTGAAACGCCATAAAAATTATTTTATAAGCGCCCAGGGTGCTTATTACGTCGAATACAGTAACTCAAACAAGGAGACAAGGAATACATGTAGTCTAGATCTGAAAATACTTAAATGTGATATGAATTTGCACTGATAAGCTGTGAAGGTTTACTTCTGAAATTGACTTCAGAATGCCATAAATGGAACTGATAATATATACCGTAAAACCTCGCGTATAAGCCTAGCTCTCGTATAAGTCGCACCCCGACTTTGGGCCGCTCCTATAAGCTGCACAAGCGATCTGATTCTGGTGACTTTTATGCTGTACTATTGGAACAAAAACTCGAGTATAAGCCACACCCTGACTCTGTGCCAATCATATAAGCCGCACTTGCGATCTGATTCGCGTACAAGCCGCGGCTTATACGCGAGGTTTTACGGTACATACAGACTCTATTCATCATAGCAAATCAACAGTGTTTCTGTTAAAAATAAAGTTCACACTGAACATATAAATGAGCAACTAGTGGAAGGAAGACTGCCAAGAAGAGGAAATGCTGCGGTGGAGAAGATCAGGTAGGGAGAGAGTAATGGGATCAGGAGTATTAAAGGAGACCGGCGGGGTGAGAAGGCAGACAGGGAGGGTTCCGGTTCCATGAAGTAAATTTGACTGAAGTTGACCTTTCAAACAACTTGGCACAGTTTAAGGCAACCTAAGTGCCCATTCTTTTGTCTTGAGATGTAGAGTATTGAATTTTAGATCACTTTATAGGTGATAGACTTTGTGCTCCAATTATTAGTCCTGCCCATTTGATTCTGAAAATAGGAGTGCTGGTATTTTGGTAGCTGATATTTGCAGTGCTATCTCTATGGGGATGAGGGACGTTCTGCCTGGGCTATCTTTAAAGGTGACTTTTGACCTAATGCAATTATGTAAGTGACGTAGCGACTTTTAGACGATATTGACACTAGGTTAAAGGGTCATGTTGATATTTCAGGGGTGTGAAATGTCCGCGGAAACGCGGAAATCCGCGTTTTTTATCTCCCTCAAGAGGGGGGGGTTCCTAGATTCCACCCTCGACCAAGGGTTGGGGGCACAAAATTCAACCCTTTTTTATGGTGGGGGGGGGGGGGGGGGGGCGATTTTACCTGCTTTTAGTGAAAAGGCCCATGCATTACTACACTTGAAAGGGCCTGTGTCCCCCCTCCCCCCACATTTTTCGACCCACCAGGGAGGGATGTCAAAATTTTTGTCTCTGCTAGCAGGGGGGGGGGGCGAAATATTTGTCCCAGCCTCTATCAAATGTCACCCCCCCCCTATTAAAAAAATAGCAATCCCTAACAATGGGTAGGCCTACTAGAAACTACCCCCACATCTTCCTGTCTACAAATGAGAAATATTATGGGCATATAACATTTTTTCCGACCAAATTTATAGACAGTCGAAAATTTTATGTGACAATTCAAATATTTTAATCCCTTGTGCATTGGGGGGGGGGGGAGGACAAAAAAATGCTCTCCCATTGTTAGAAAATGAGCACTCCCTAAACATCAAGGCACTGCTGGGTCGCAGTAGAATGCAATAGGCCACCATAGGATACATTAAAAATTTTCGAAAAAGAGGGGGGGGGGGTCTGAATTTTCACCCCTTGACCGGGGGGGGGGGGGGGGGATTCAACACCCTTGACCGGGGGGGGGGGGGGTAATTTGACCTATTTTCAGTGAAAAAGCCTGCGTTACTACACTTAGAAGGGCCTGAGCCCCCCCTCCATTTTTTTGACCCGCTGGGGAGGGAGCTCAAAAATTTCGGCCCTGCTAGGGGGGGGGGGGGTGAAAAAATTGTGCCAGCCTCTGCCAAAGGTAACCCCCCCCTGTTGTTAAAAAATTAGATCTCCCTAACTATGGGTAGGCCTACTAGAAACTACCCAGGAAACTACCCCCACATCTTAGGGCCCATACTGTCTATAAATGGCAATATTATGGGCATGTACCATTTTTCCGACCCCCTTAGACGGTTGAAAAAAAAAGGTGACCATTCCAATTTTTTTTTCAATGTGGGGGTCACCCTTATAATTATCAAATATGAATACTCATAAGTGACAATTAAAAAGAAGTTAGGAAAAAATTAGATTTACATCAGCACTGGTGCAGTGCAATTACTGCACTCGCAGAGCGGGCATCATCCCCATAGAGAATGCACTGGAAAAGGCAGCTACGAAAATAGCAGCTGTCCCGTTTTCAGAATCAAATGGGCAGGACTAATAATTGGAGCACAGAAACCTATCACCTATGAGGTGATAGATCTAAAGCTCAATATTCTACATCTCAAGACTAAAGAATGGGCACTTAGTTTACACCAAACTGTGCCAAGTTGTTTGGAAGGTTAACTTCAGTCAAGTTTACAACTTCATAAAAACCGGACCGGTTGTCACACAGCCTTCAATCAACAACTAGACAGTAGTGAAAGATGTTTCTGAACCAGCTAGATAGTTACCTAGATACCATTACTGTAACCAGTGACACTGTAACTAAGGCAACAGGTGTTGTAACTGGGTCCTGGCTGGTGCCTGCTTGTGCCATCTGCACTGGTCTCAGGGAGTGCTAAATTGGAGCATACCAACTCACACTCCCATGGCCCCCTGCACCTAAATATTGGTCTATTTACATCCCCAAGATGTCATTCTGACCGTGAACATGTTTGCCAAACAATGGGTAAGTTTATTTTAACATTGAGTAAGATTCTGACATCGAAAAACGCATTTTACCGGGACCGAGTTACGCGCGTACGGCGAACTTTGCCGATGTCACCACCGTGAAACGGAGCAGCGTAGCTCGCTACCTATAGGTGAGGTTTTACAAATTTCGAAGCATTTTGCTATAAGTCGATTTTTCTCCTCCAAACTCCTATTCGACCTATAGGTGAGGTCGACCTACAAGCAAGGTTTTACGGTAGTCAATAAAACCGTGCATGTAGGTCGCAGTTAGTACGCAAGTTAGATCGCCAGTGCCGCTTATATGCTAGTTTTTTGTTCAGTACTACACCATAATCAACCCCCCTATGTAATATGTCAAAGTTAAGGGTGCGGCCAATACGTGAGTTTGACTTAATATACACGAGAATTCACCTGTTGATCCAGTCCAACTTGAAGACCCCGCTGAGGGCCTTAGCGCTGAGACCTGGGGGAAGCACCCATCTGATTGGGGGATGGTCCTTGTCCGCCTCCATTGCAATCCGAGCAAACCCTACAACAACAACCGTCAACATCAGTTGGCTTCATGTTTGTAAGAAAAGTACACTACACACTGTCAAGCATGTTTGCAACAATACTACTACACTGATATTCCTAGGCTCCCTATATAAGCAATCTCTCAGTCACTAGTACCTGACCTAGTTAGTCATTTTTTGGCTCGCTATATGACCAACCTAGGTAAGTTATTATTGTCAGGTTGGTCACTACTGACCAGCCCACCTTAGCTTTTTAAATTTCCAGGGGGAGCCACTGAGTGGTCAGCATAGTATGTTACAGGTGGCACCAACTAGTGGTATACAAATACAACAACTAAAGTACACACCAAAAATGAAGTTAGGTAAGCCACTACTGACTGACCCCTCTTTGTCATTTTGAATATAACTTTGTCATTGTGACTAACAAACATTATGACAAACCTAGGATAATCTGTACTGACTAACCCTTTCAACCTATGGATTTTCAGTGTACTGCACTGTGATATTTAGGCAGTGCTGCATTGATGACGAATGGAACATGACTCTCGAGGCTTCCTCTGGTGGTTCATACATACTTTGGTCAGAGATAACTCACCTTGGAACTTGCCGCTCTCCTTGACTGAGAAGATCAGGATCACACTGCGACACTCCTGCAACAAGTCAAACAAACATGAATGTCAGGGAAATGTGCGCGCTGAAGTGACATTGTACTTTCTACATGCTATGGACATGTCACTTATCATATAGCCCCGGGCCTACACCTTCTCACAAACTCTATTAAGCGTGCACTAGACTGGGGCTCCGATCATGTGTACACAGTCTACCAGGTAAGTCATAAATACATTTCAATTGAATTTATTGCGAAGCACAGTCATTTTGTTCATTTGTGCTCTCTCCATTGCTAACCTTCTCTTCATCAGAAGTTGACAAAATGTCACACATCATATGAGTGTACATACCTTGTATGCTTGGTTGAGTCTGGCTTCGTTCTGAGGAGGCGTTGACCAGACTCCCTTGGCCTTGGCCAGAGCTACATTCTCGTGGTTGTTACTTTTGATGAGGTAGTATCGCGCATCCCGGAACAGGTAGCGTAGCCTGGCGCCTTGATCTGCAGTATGAACCGGTAGAGGCACATTCAGGGGCAGGGCAAATCTAAGCAGTTCATAACATCTAAGGCTAAGGGAGTGCTCATTTTTCAGCAGGATGTGAAACTCTGCTTGGATGCACACTTTTTTTTCACCACATACCCCCCCCCCCCCCCGCCTCCGCCACCACTACCCTGACTTTGGGCCGATCCTATAAGCCGCATTGGCGATCTGAATATGGTAACTTTTAGTACTGTACCATAGTGGCTAAAACTCGCGTATAAGCCACACCCCGACCCTCGGCCGATCCTATATGTCGCACCAGCAATCTGACCCTTGTACTAGCCGCGGCTTCTACGGGAGAATTTATGGTAGGTAGATTTTTTTGTCACCAGCTGGCGGGTCGAGGATTGAGGCCTCCTTTTAAGTAGAGTAACGTGCTGGCTTTTTAGCTCAAAATAGGTGACCCTCTCCCCCCCACCCCCGAGTCAAGGGTCCCCTCCCCCCCTTGTTAAAAAATGAGCACTCCCTAACCACTTTCATGAAGAAAGAGCCCCCCCCATGGGGGTAATGATATCTATAAATCAGGACAATCTATACCGCAAAGATCTGTGTATCATGCACTGGTGATACCGACTATTCTGAATATGCATATGCCAGAGATGCCCCTCACAAAATACTGATGTTATGGTCAATTTTGAGGGTTAGGAATTTAGTTATTTATTTTTAAAATTCTAGTTAAAATGTGGGTTGGGCTTAAGCAGGAAACGTGGCATCTCTGATGTGGGCTTATTAAGTGAATACGGTAATGGCCAAGTCATATTAGCAGTGGAAACGTGAAAATTACCAAAAATGTTCAAGTCACAGCCAGAACTTATCAGGCAAAAAGTATGACTTGAAATCATAGGAATTTTCACCTTTCTACGACTAATCTCATTGAGCACTAACCATTTAAGAACAGCAGAGAATGCATTAATGCGTTGTACCTTGTGCATTCATGATACATGAATGCAGCCCTGGTAATTTCTCAGGGCTGCATTCATGTATCATGATACCCAAGGGGATAGCACAGTAAAGCATGACTATGCTGCCCTTGAAAGGCTAAGATCTTAAAGCGATAAAATTCAGTAAAGTAAGAAACCTTTCAGAAACTGACGCTCACTCTTGTTGCTGGACACTGAGGAGGCCATGCGTGACCGTTTACTGTCACTGCCCTCCTCCTCGCCTCCTGCCGACCCGCGAGACTCGGCCGACCGGCTCCGGCTCTCCCGGCTCTTACGGTCCCACTGGATCGGGGAGATGCGCCGCTTCCGTCCGTGACGGTGCGACTTCTTGGGTTCAGCTCCGTCCGCGCCGTTGTCCTTGCCTTCTTCACCCCCTGCAGCGAGTAAGGTGAGTTGTACATTTTGGAGCAGATTTTTTTTTAAGTGACATGGTCTGATGATTTAATACGGCTCAAAAATCTATTTGGTTGAAAATGAACCAGAACATTCAATATGACCATACTTCCCTAGAATTCGACAAAGTATCTTTTGGAGTACCGTAAAACCTCTCTGATAAGCTGATCTCCCGCGGCTTCAGGGATACTGCCCCAGCCCCCACTCGTGAAATAAAAACAAGAGACAGTATCAATGGGCGTTGGCATTGGGCCTAAAAAAAAAGTTGTGTTTCGGTAACATGGCCCAAAATAAACAGGGTTGGTAGGTCGGATTTTTTTTACAATTTTTTTTTGGTCAAAAAATTCAAATTTAGTAGTAAAAACGTCATAAATTTCCTAAAAAATTAAAAAAAGTCCAAAAAAAATTAGGGTCGGCCCCAAAAACGTAGGGTCGGTCGGGATACTGGAACACAACTTCTCTTTTTTTTTAGGCCTTGTCTATATACATGTACTAGTATAAGGTACTTACCAGACTCGGATCCTGACGGGGACCCTGACCGGCTGGACATGGACGACCCGCTGCGTGACATGCTTCCACTCCCTGACCGACTCCTACTGCCTGACTGGCCTGACCGCCCGCTGACGCTACTTCCAGCCTCACTACGCGTGTCGTACTCGCCGCCCCCCTCCCCTCCGGCCGCCGCCTTGGTGGGAGCTCCGTCTCCCTCCCCGCTGCCCGTCGTATTCAGACTGTCGTCAATGGCCACCTCGGTCAGGCCGTCACCAGTATGCACTGTGGGGCGGTGAGAAATGGTTGTTTAATGAATGCTATTTTGACAGCGCCTTATGATCATATTCATGGTGAGAAAGTTACGTTAGACAACAATTTTACAGATAAAACATGTGTCTGTAGCAACAAATTAAAGTTAATGTGAAGTTTTTTTAAAGGTAATCCTTCATCATCAAGGTTTATGGCCAGCTAATACTCTGGGTATTACTGCTAAGACTAATCATAATAATCAACACATTGGGATAAGCTTGACATGCGTAATACAACGTGAACAAGGTACTCACTCGCTTCTCCGCCCTTCTCTGCCTTCCGTGGGGAATACTTAGGCTTCTTCCTCTTGCTCTTCTCCACTTCTGAAAATCATAAATTTACACTAATTTTCATGTAAATACCTCAATTGATGAATTTTTATATTTAATAATATTTAAGAAATGTGTCTATAGGCAAAGTTCTCTACCGTAAAACCCCGCCTTTAAGACGGCCTTATTTTGGGATTTATTTTGCTTAACTGGGGGGTCGTCTTAAAGGCGGGGTTTTCTTATATAGGATCAAAGAGAAAACTACTCTAAAGTCTTTTCTCATACAAGGGGGTCGTCTTAAAGGCGGGGTCGTCTTAAAGGAGCGGTTTTACGGTAGTCCTGCTTTTGAGAATATTATGTGAAAAATAAATAAATGCCTTCAAAATTACAATTTTTTTTTGCGCAGCCTATGTGAGGTCAGTCGTGACTCAAACTTTTTTTTAATTTGGTATTAGGATAAAATATTTAACTACCGTAAAACCTCGCGTATAAGCCGCGTCTAGTACATGAGTCAGAGCGGCGGTGTGGCTTATAGCATCGGCTCAGGGTCAGGGTGCGGCTTATACGTGACTTTTTGTCACTATGGTACAGTGCTAATTGTCACCATACTCAGATCTCTGGTGCGGCTTATAGCATCGGCACAAACTCGGGGTGCGGCTTATACGCGAGGTTTTACGGTATACATTATTTCCCTCACCCTTCTTTCCCTTCTCGATGGCCTCCTGCGTGGCGCGCTCCTCCTGCTTTAACTTCTCCAGTTTGCGTTTCCTCTCTGCGTTCTCCTTCTCCAACTCCTTCCTCTCCCTCTCCAGGTCGCGCAGCTTCTTGTCCTCCTCCGTCTCCTCCTGGAACCGGAGAGCGATGTCATTAGGTTTTTTTGGTGTTTTTTTAATTTTTATTTATATTTTTCTCTTTTTAATTTTTCATATATACTTATCAGGGGCTGAGCAATGATTTTTAAAGTACACGTAATATACGACAACAAAATGCTGGTAAAAATGATATTCTAATACTACCTCAGGTAAGCAGCCGAAGTGCATTTCTATATAGAAAGGGTCAGGGACCACGATCCACTCCTACTCTATTTTTAGTTACTGTATTATTTGTCATTAGTTGTTTTTTTAAATGTTACATCTACCCCCGATTGGGGGGAGGGGGGGGGGGGTAACCAATATTTGGACCCCTCCTAAGGGGGGGGGGGGGACCAAAAAAATGCACCCCTTTTTAGTGAAAAAGCTAACGCATTACTAATATCAGGGATGTAAGTCAGGAGAGGTAGAAAAAACAGGAAGTCGGACTAGGCCCTCCCTGCAGTGCTCCCGGCCAGCAGAGGGCCCTAGAACGGTGGGCTGCACCAGTGCTCCTGAGGCCCTCCCCGCCTCCCCTGCAGTGCTCCCGGCCAGCAGAGCACCCCCAGGCGGTGTAATATAGAGAGGATCCTCAAATGTGGGATTCCAGGAATTCCTGGAAGACTTACATCCCTGCATTATAGCTCAAATGGGTCGGCAGCGCTCAATGTCAACTTGCCACCCCCCCCCCCCCCCCCATCCGTTGTTAAAAAATGACCACTCCCTTAGATACCTACCTGTAGGGAGTTGTCCAGGCTCAGGTTGAGCTCGTCGCTCGTCCCGGAAGTGTTCACCTTCTGCTGGCTGCTACTGTCACTTTTACTGTTTGTATTGTTGGATCTGCGTGTTCGGCTGCGGCCACGGGTTGCACTTTTTGACCCCGAGGAGGAACCCTTGGATCGCCTCGGTGCAGCCGATACTGAAAGGGGAAAACGTAATTAAATGAAGATGTGTTGTTTAAAATCAATAAAACCTGATCACGTCTAGAAGCTAGAGTTATGTACAGCCAACTTGTAAGCATTTTCTTAGTGAATCTACACATTTTCAAATCGATTTTGTGAGCTGTTATGAAAGAATTATTACAATCTGTATTCATTTATATGAAAAGAGGGCCAATGTGGCCACACTGCGCCGCTCCACATATTTCTTTGTTCTCGTAGTTATATGTGTCACTGCTGGTCGAGTACAGATTTGCGCGAATTACTACGCCAGCTACACTCTCCAGCAGATGTTTCCACGTAGGTGCTTATCTCAGCCACTGTTTGCAGAGTGATTAAAGTAGTCCCGGCACCCCACCCACAATCCCCCCACAGCAGCGACACGTATTACACGATGGCCTTCCACCATGATTACGTAAGATCTCGTGACACAGGCCACATTGTTTTCGAGAACACTGGACAATGCCTTGATCAGAGATGCCACTCTCTGGAGTACCTCCCATACTGTAAGTGGTTGTAATACCCAAGATTCAACTCACCGGCTGGAGCTCCGGCCTTCTCACGCTTCTCTCTCCTTTCTTCAGGTTCCGCATCTTCTAGGTCGTCGCCTTCCACATTCAGAATGTCGTCTAACACGTTAACCTCGACACCATCTGAAACAGCAACCTCGCTAACATTATTACTCATGACGTGGGGTCGATCCATCAACATCAAGTTACTACCATAAAACCCCTGATAGGTTGACCTTTTTGGGGATTTAAGGTCGGATTTGGCTTAGGGCAGTGTCTCAAAGAGGGGGGCGGTTTAGGCCCTATGAGGGAGGTTTATTACCATTTGAAGTACCGTAAAACCCTCCTTTAAGACGACCTCACCTTTAAGACGACCCCCCTGTATGTGAAAAAACTTGACAATGGTTTCCTCTTTAATCCTATATAAGAAAACCTCACCTTTAAGACGACCCCCTAGTTGGGAAAAATAAATCCCAAAATCAGGCCGTCTTAATATGATTTTTTACGCCCCTCCCTCAGCCTCAGGCGAGGGCAATTTTTTTTATTCCCCCCCCCCCCCCAACCCACCAGCCCCTGTATTAAACCAAGGGAGTGCATATAACAACAGGGATGGGGGGTAAGATTTTGAACGGAATTTTTTTTCAACCCCCTCTTTTAGCTTTGTCCAAAGGCTTTGACTCAAAGTTTGAGGGATGATTTTTATCCCCCCCCCCCCCCACCCGGGCCTGGCAGGTCGAAAATTGGGCATATTCGCGCCCCTTCGTGGCATACTAAGGGAGTGCTCATTTTTTAACAACAGGGGGGGTGCAGGATTTGGGGGGGGGGGGTAAAAAAAATTTGGACCCCTTGAAAGGGGGGGGGGGGTAAAAAATGTAGACCCCTCTTGGGGGGGGGGGGAAATCCAACCTGTTTTGAGGGAAAAAGCCAGCGCGTTACTTTGCTACAAAGGGGCGCGAACACGCGCGATTTTCAGCCTGCCCGGGGGGGGGGGGGGTAAAAAATGTCGACCCCTCGGGGGGGGGGGGGGAATTCCGTGCGCTCCGCGCAAATCTCACCGCCCCCCCCCAGTTTTTAAAAAATGAGCACTCCCTAACGTGGGGGCTTTTTCGCTCAAAACAGGTCGAATCTTTTTTTAACACCCGCCACCTTGACAGGGGGGGGGGGGGGGTAAAAAATGTAGACCCCTCTTGGGGGGGTTAAAAAAAATCCAACCTGTTTTGAGGGAAAAAGCCAGCGTGTTACTTTGCTACAAAGGGGCGCGAACACGCGCGATTTTCAGCCTGCCGGGGGGCTTTTTCGCTCAAAACAGGTCGAATCTTTTTTTAACACCCCCCCCCCCCCCCCCCCCCCGCCACCGAAGTCGAAGAAGAGGGGTCTAAGACTTAACTTTTTGACCCTCCCCCCGGTTTAGTGGTCTAAATTGTTTACCCTCCCCCCACCTCAAAAAAAAAACTCCCTAAAAAAATGAACAACCCCCAAAGAGGGGGGCTAGAAGGAATTTCCACTAGATCTCTAGATCAAATTAACGATTCATCAAAAATTCAGCGAATCCATTCCGGCCGAATCTGGGATTCCCCTTCTTAATTGACCCAATTCAACTTTTGTGAACTAACTTTCACAGTGGAATATACACCACGCATGGATAGCAACATCTAGACAGCATTTATTCTCATCCAAACATTTAATTCATCGAGTGACATGCATCAACGTTGGCATTTATGTTGGAGAAGTTTGATGGTAACCGGGTAATGAATTCACATCATGGCCGACATTTTCCATGACGCTTCTCGGGAAGTCACGGAACATCAGAAAATCAAACACCAAAAGCAACCTTAATTCAAAGTGCACAAACCTTTCGCATCATCGGCCATTGTGCTGATGTTTTGGTCTGTGTCTTTCTGGACTTCTAGTCCACCCGGGTTGTTTTTTAAATGAGACTTTTTCAATTTATCGACAAAGAAGCGACCACAACAAGTTGTAAACCAAGATGTCCGAATGAAAATCGCAACATCTCGTCGAGTCTCGCGGAGGATTTTGCATAACGAGATCTATTTGGTTGCGTTCAGAAACCCAAGTTCAGAAACTGCACCAACAACATTCTACACCCTTTGATTTATTACACATTAGAAAACATAATATGATATATTAGATACAATTAATCTAAGAGACACATACATGTTATGTCTCTTAGAATTAATAAAAGGTGCCGTGCTATATGATGCTAAGGAAACATAATCACTAAAATATCAGCCGTTGTTTGAAAAGTTCATAAAACTAGATTTATGAACACCCCCACCTAAATATCTAATCTCCTATTCATTCTCTTACTGAATTAATTCAAATGATTTACTGCATTCAGTATGGGTTCTATCTTATACCCTAATATTTTACATCATAAACATGCAGTTTGAAGCAAAAATTATCAATAAAACATTGTGGTACGAAACTAATGATAGCAGCGAGTGATGATCACAACTTCCGGTCTGTCATTTCTGCTGAGAAAAAGAATCACAAATTGTCACAAAGTGGAGG
This sequence comes from Harmothoe impar, assembly GCA_947462335.1. Classification (NCBI taxonomy): domain Eukaryota; kingdom Metazoa; phylum Annelida; class Polychaeta; order Phyllodocida; family Polynoidae; genus Harmothoe; species Harmothoe impar. The sequence goes on along the minus strand of OX381705.1, from coordinate 13,052,200 downwards.
AATAAACTAACAAATCAACACCATGTTTGCTGGTTTATCTACTGGGGGAGGTGTCCAAGGTAGGTTCAAACATGTACTCTCTTCATTCAGTTTGAGAGACCTTCTGTTTCACCTTTTGATCAAGAAAATTACACTGACCCTGCCACTTGGTTTGCAGTTTCACATCGAGTGATCGACAAACTGGCAAACACTACACTTTTATTAGTTTTAAACACAACCCTGCAGTGCGGTAGATACTGTTATAGCATGCGTCACTGACTGTTTAGTTGAACGTGCCCAAAACTAATAGTCGCTAGATTCTGACAGATGCTCCCTTAGTCAGTGACTATGACTGTTGAGAGTGTGATGACATTTGAAGCTATGACTATGTCCTATTATGAGTATGACTCATACGCCAAGTGCAAATGGTAAAACAGACAGGTGCCCTTTATGATTTGATTAGGGAGTGCTCATTTTGAAACAACAGGGGTGGTGGATTGGGGGGGGGGTAAAAAATTTGGACCCCTCTTGGGGGGGGGGGGGTCAAAAAAATTCAACCTGTTTTGAGGGAAAAAGCCTGCGCGTTACTATGCTACAAAGTTGCGCGAACGCGCGCGATTTTCGGCCTGCCGGGCGGGGGGGGGATAAAAATGTCGATCCCTCTATGGGGGGGGGTGAAAAAAATTCCGCGCGCTTTGCGCGAAATCTCACCGCCGCCCCCCTGTTGTTAAAAAATGAGCACTCCCTTATGCCATGATAGTTGGGGTCTGATAAATTTTGAAAAATGAGTTATTTGAAGTCATTTTATGAATGAAAAACAACTTTTTTTTAGCCCATTGAATACGGCCACATTGTATTCAATGGGGGCAATAAATATGGCCCTTCAGTGCTAAAGCATAGGAAATCTTGTATTTCAAAGAAATAAATATTAGTTCCAGTGGTAAAGATCCCCATGAGAGCTTTTCAGATCTGTAAAGATCGTGTTCCTATCATACCTAGATCCAGATATATCTTGGTGATTGCACTTTAACATATTTCCCATTTCTGTGATCAGAGTAGTCAGGGGTACCATTCTGGGGGCCCTTGATGGGGGGGTCCCCATGTCGCATGACGGATTTAAGAAATGACCATGTCGCATGTCTATGTCGCTCAAAATGCTCATGTCCCATGTCAATGTAAGAAATGTCCATGTCCCCTGTCACTAAGCCTCATGTCACTAGGCCTCATGTCGCATGTCGATTTTAAGAAATGCCCATGTCGCCATATCGAATTTAGGGGTCTAGAGCCATATACTGTAGCACTAGCCCCAGGCCCCCTTCCAACTCAGACAACTCAGACAAAACAGGTCCACTTAACATTGCTAGGGACAGCATTGGGCAGGGTCATACACACCTGGATTTCACACATGTCTTTAAAAAAAAACATAATTACCAACATCCCCATGGTACCAAGTTTAAACAAGTCATATTTATTCATTATATTTTGAGGGATGCCTCTAGCAAGGGTGCATATTGCCAATAATATTGGATCACAGGAACTTGCGGACCACAGTAGCAGTGGCAGCGCTATTTTGAACTCCCTACCAGTCCTGTGTATACTCTTTGTGGAGTTACAGGCACTCTTAGTCTTTAGCTTTCTTCATCACGACCACACACTGTGGACTCTTTTATTTAACTGGTAGGCCTTGCAGAACTGGTATCAGATACTTCTACCCAATGGGTGGATGGTCTATGTTGGGAACAGGCTGGTTCTAGGTTCTACCAGGTGAGTCTTGAGTAGGACCTACAGCCAAGAGCTCCCAGTAGGAACTGCCAGTGACCGGTGATGGCCTGCCTTAGTTATAGGCCTCTAACTGGAGGGAACTTGTTCCAGCGACCATTGTGTGTAAACGGACACAGGCATTTCATTTCCTGTTTCGGATCTGCTCTCGTCCCTTAGCTTGTTCCTTGCAAGCTATGGTTTGTGCGTGTTTGGTCACTGCCTAAGACTAAGTCTCACAAGAAATTGCGAGCTCAGCATAAGTATGGCCGCCCATATGGAGAAAACCGAAATATCACTATATATGCAGGCCTCCGACCGGCCAGATGATCTGGCAGATCATGTAATTCAGGCCAGGTTGTAAAAATGAACTGCGCGGTTAATAAGGCCTAAAAAAAAGAAGTTGTATTCCGGTAACATGGCCAAAAATAAACAGGGTCGGTAGGTCGGATTTTTTTTTTTTTTACAATTTTTTTTTGTCAAAAAAGTAAATTTTAGTAGTAAAAACTGCAAAAATGTCATAAATTCCCTCAAAAATTACAAAAATGTCCGAAAAAAATTAGGGTCGGCCCCAAAAACGTAGGGTCGGTCGGGATACCGGAACACAACTTTTTTTTTTAGGCCTAATAGAACCTGGGTTATACATTTAACAGGGCTGGATTTGTAGTCCTCGATGAGGTATAGTATAATAATGACGTATAATGGTACATCACCACAGATGTGCATTCTATACCATTCTGGCATTCAGTACAATTTGCGAGGGAGTGGTCCCTTTTCAATTACAGTGGTTTGTTTAGAGTGGTGGATCCAGGGGGAATGGTATAAGGCCCCCCAAAAAAGAGGTTTTGTTCAGGTATCCCTCGCGACCCTATTTTTTTGGCCTTACCCAAATTTATTTATTTTCATTTTTTGGAAGGCATTTTCGTTTTTTTCTACCAACTTTTTTTCTATTTTTTCAGAATTTTTTTCTTTTAACTGAAATTATCCGAAAAAGGGAGGAATTTTGTAAAAAAATCCTCAATAAAATAAATAAAAAATAAATCGACCAACCTACCCTATCTTTTTTTGGGCCATGTTACCTGAACACAACTTTTATTTTTTGCCTAAGGGAGTGGGCCACTGCTTGAATTTACTACGTTTTTGCTACAAGAACGTTCTTTTAGTGGATCAGGGAGCGTAAAAAGAATTCACGCCTCGACACTTAGTTTCAGGACACATCCCAGTTATTCCTTAATGACCACTCCCTAAGCTGCCTCTATCTAAGGCCACACTTTAAAAAAAAAGTTTGTTTCCGGTGGAGCGGGCGGGAGACTCTTTTTCCCCCATGGCCACCCGGCCGCTTTTTAATAAAACATTTTTTACTGCTGAACTTCCCCACTACTCCAAAAAAAAAGAAAAAAAAAAAAGATTTTGCGGCCGCCCGGGTGAGTGTTTATAGCCCACCCACTCCACCGGAAACAGACTTGTTTTAAAGTGTGGCTTCACTGGGACAATCTGCCTACCACTCTCATCGCCTCTGACTTAAGTTGAATTAGAGTCACATATACCCCCCCCCCCCCCTTAACGATAGTCTAGTCAATTTACTGAACTCGGAGTATTTGATTGATAAATGATCCATTTTATTGTTTCAGACCAAAACCGACCAGAGTTATATGAGGTAAGCTATTGCAACTTTTCTAGAACATCCAGAAATCATTTATCCACGATAATGCGATCAATATACTAATCCAGACTACCGTGCTCAATTCTCTGTTGTAATGGCATTCTTGTGTTTTAGTTTCTGAAATACAAGAGTTACTATGCTTAACTATAGGAAGGGCCGTATTCGATGCCCCCCATGTGATAAGAAAAAGTGTTTTTTCTTCATTAAATGGCTTCAAATCAAAAAATTAATTTATGCAAATGCCAATTTCATTGATACCCTCTGCCGTATTTCACTCGTGGCGGCTGGGGCATATCCTACTCAGCCACTCAACATGATTTTCGATATTCAATTTTGCAGGAAGTCAAGCTCTACAGAAATGCCCGTGAACGAGAAAAGTGAGTATCATCATCATTAGATAAATTCACATCATTCAGCTAAAATGAAATCGTCGACTACCGGGTATTTTACCTCGGAAACCCCTCTGGGCTTCGAGGTTATCCAGGAGAGTGGAACGAGGCTAGCGCATGCGCATACGTCAGTCTACGGAACGCTCTTCAAGCGTGCGGATCGTTAGGTAAGTATGGCGAATTTAATTCGCTTTTTTCATAATTTATCCCCATTTGGGGAAGTAAATTATAGCACATAGTGCCCTTGGGTACTATGTGGTGACAATTGTGGCGCTTTGCAAGGCGGGTACAGTCACATTTTACTAATTATTCCTTTCTCTTTCGACAGTGTTCTCACTGGACCCACTGTCGGAGATTCACCGGGGCCGCGGGCCAAGTTGGTGATAGAAATACGTCATGTCGACGAAGGAGAAGACTCAGGTCGCTTCAACTAGCAACACTAGGTCCAGTAGGATGAAAGACACGGGTTCTAATTCAGGAACTGAAGATTCCATCCCGGGTTCGCCGGGAAAGAAGACAGACACTAAGGCGGAGAAGGCGGCCATCAAGGCGGCCAAGGCGGCAGCGAAGGCACGTGCCACGGGCGACACGTCAATCAAGCCGAAGACCCAAGGGGCGGAGCCTACCGCTCAGCCAATCAGCGGCGAGGACCTGCAGGCGTCCGCCGCCATGTTGCTTCAGCAACAACAAGCCTTCATGAATCAGATCTGTCAACAACAGTTCACTTGGGGTCAAGGCCAGAATCGGGGATTTACGCCTTACTACTCCGGGATGAATGGTTATAACGGCTGGAATGGTTATCCCCCACAGCAAGATTGGCAGGATTACTCACAGCAGCCGGGGACGGATACGTTGGCACAGGCGCTGGCCGGCGGGCACGGACCACAACATTCGATTTCTGACGACTCAGACACGGATGAATCTGTCACGGAGGTGCCGACAGATAAAAAAGAGAAGGCTCAGGTGGAATTACCAGAGTTGAAGGAGGGTGGTTTGGCGGATAAAATCAAAGCCCAGATTAAGTTAGCGGAGGTAAGCCCACTGTTAAAAGATGCCAATCCACATGTAGCTATAGCATATGCCCAATACTTCAAAGAGGAGTTTAAAATGGAAGATCTGGAGTCGGCCGCCGCCTCCTACCCGGGTGTGTCGAATATTCCTAAGCTCATAGTACAGCGTACAGATGAGGAGATATTCATGGAGCTCCCTGATCCATTGCGGACGCTAGATAAGAACTATCAGCAGCTACAGGGGGGACTGGTGGCTTCTCTCTCAGCCATGACGCCTCTCCTGGATGAGATGTTAGACAGAGGTAAAGCTGATGATAAACTAGACAGACATAGTGACAAGGTGGTTGACGCAGTGCACACTATGGTGACTACCTACAAGGCGATAACCTTCTTCAGAAACAAGATGCACAAGCCGTATCAGAAGCCAGAATTTGTGAGGGCCTTTAATAAGATGGAGGAGTCAGAGATGGATCCTCAGTGGTTGTATGGAGGGGCAGTGCAGGAGGCTGTGAACAGGATAGAGAAGACTAAGAAGGCCTCCAGAGGGGCTATGAAGGAAACTCAGTCCAAGAAGCCTTCAGGGGGCCCCCCTCCTAACAAGAGGCAGAAGTTCAAGAAGAACACACAGCATCAACCTCAGAACTACCCGCCTAACCAGAACAGTTTTGGAGGTTTCCATTATGGACCGAGGGGCCCTGGAGGAGGCCCTCAGATGCCGTTCAATCCAAACTTCAATCCAGCCTTCAACCAAGGGTTCAACCCCAACTTCAGGCCCAGACACCCTGGGAACAGGCCGCGACACCCTAACCCTAACAGCAACCAGCAGGGTTTTCACAAGAAGGGCAACAAATAAGCCAGGTTAGTTGCTCTTTCATGAATACGGTAGAAAATTTCCAAGCTGGCAATGTACGTAACTTCCAATCTGAATGGGGGAACTACACAAAAGATGAATGGGTCCTTAAACAAATACGAGGGATAGAAATTCCATTTGTAGGGGACACGTCTGGGAAGAGTTCTAAATTCCCAATTAACTTTGCTCCTGACGAATGTGTTATTCTGGACGATGAAGTCGAAAAACTCTGTGCTAAAGGGGTAGTAGTGACATCAGTACAGGAAGAAGACCAGGTTTTATCTAATGTTTTTCTTAGGCCAAAGAAAAATGGGGACTACCGTATGGTACTAGATTTGTCGAGGTTGAATAAGGTTGTGGAATATGAACACTTCAAAATGACATCCCTCAAGACGGCATTAGAGCTGATGAGAGGTGACGCCTGGATGGCCAGTGTAGATTTACGGGACGCTTATTACACACAAGCGGTACAGGAGGACTTTAGGAAGTACCTTAAGTTCTCATGGAAAGGGGTCCTATATGAATTCACAGCATTACCCAATGGTCTGGCGTGTGCACCCAGGGTGTTCACCAAAATCCTGACGCCGGTATTCTCACACATGAGGAAAAGGGGGAATGAGTGTTTCTTCTATATCGACGACTCATTTGTGATAGCAGACTCAGAGGAGCACTGTAGACAGTCAGTCATGGAACTAGCAGGGGCATTAGATTCTCTGGGGTTTGTGATACATAAAGACAAGTCTGTATTAAAACCGTCACAAACCATTGAGTTCTTGGGCTTCACTCTGGACTCAAGGGACATGACAGTAAAACTTACACAGGAGAAAGTAGAGAAGTTTCACAGAGCAGCCTGGGGGGTGTTACTCAAGAAGAGATCGTCAATTCGCGAGATCGCAGGCCTCATTGGCCTCATGGTGGCTTATACACCTGGAATTGACTATGGTGGGGCACATTTAAAGATCCTGGAGAGAGAAAAGAATGAGGCTCTGAAAAGGTGTGCAGGAAACTTTGAGGCTCTGACGTCCTTGTCGACAGAGGCACAGAGAGAGATATTCTGGTGGTTGGAAAACATACCGGTAGGACTCAGGAAAATCAGGAGTGCTTTAGAGCAGATACTTGTGATCACAGATGCCTCAGAGGCAGGATGGGGGGCCCACAGGGGAAACATTACCGCAGGTGGACGTTTCTCAAACACTGAACTGCCAGATCACATCAATGTGAAGGAATTGTGGGCCATACTGTATGGATTACAATCCCTAGTACCAGAGATAGGAGAGGAGATTAGGTTATTGACAGATAACACGACGGCCTTAGCCTATGTGAAACACATGGGAGGAGTCACATCTCCACAATGCAACGCAGTGGCAAAGCTCATTTGGGAATGGGCGGAGGAGAACAGTAATTGGTTGACAATAGCACACATACCGGGGGTAGAGAATGTAGTGGCAGACTACAAGTCTAGGCACTTCAATGATGACATTGAATGGGAAATCAGTGACAAGATCTTTGATAAAATCTGCGCAGTCTTGGGAACGCCAGAGGTGGACCTGTTTGCCTCAAGATTGAATCACAAACTGCCATGTTTTGTCTCATGGAACCCTGAACCAGGGGCCTGGAGACATGATGCCTTTAGTTTCCCATGGACTAATAATGATTTCTTCATTTTCCCACCTTTCAGCTTGGTGGGCAAAGTTCTACAGCGGGCACTATACCTGCAGACGGAGGGCATCTTAGTGGTACCGGACTGGCCAGGACAACCTTGGTATTCACGTCTGATGAACCTGGGAGGCAAGAGACTGAAGTTTCGTCGGGCAAAGAACAACCTACTGCAACACGGAGAACCCCAGAACCCAGAAAGCATGGCAAAGTGTCCGTTAATCGCAGTCAGGCTGCGGTAAAGAAGTGTGGGGGCATGCCCTTTATAGCCAAGAGACTGCTGAAAGAGGGCTACTCACAGGACACAGTTGATTTAATTATGTTGTCTTTCCGTAAGTCTACTAAGGCCCAATACACGGTTTATTTAAAGAAATGGGCCTTTTTCTGTATCAGGAACAAGGTGTCAATCATGAACGCCTCCATTCAGGAGGGCTGTAGGTTTCTCACTGAACTAGTAAATAAGGGTTTGAAATATTCTGCAGTCAATACTGCCAGATCTGCACTGTCAATGTTATTGCCAAAGTTTGAAGGGAGAACATTTGGGAGTGTACACGAAGTCACTTTGGTATGCAGAGGTGCTAGTGTGAAGAACCCCTCAGGGGGCAGATATGCCGGATTCTGGGATGTCACATGTGTATTAGAACTGTTTCAAGAGTGGGGTGACAACAGAAAACTGCCCTTGAGCTTGCTCTCGTTCAAAACGGCAATGCTACTCTTACTGGTGACTGCACAAAGAGGACAGACAATCTTAAATCTGTCCCTGGAAGGGGCAGTTGTTGAAGACAAGGAAATCACATTTTATATGAACACCTTGTTAAAGCACAATCGACCGGGTGACACATTAGATGTGATCACGGTGCACTCTTTTGAACAAGATTATGATGTTTGTGTTGTATGTGTGTTAAAAATGTATTTGAAACGCACAAAGAAGTTACGGTCTGATGACCCGGTGTTAAGCAGGAACTCTCAACTACTTATAAATCACATCTCGCCATATGGACCTATCTCCAGAGATACACTGTCGCACTGGACGCTTGGAGTGTTGGACTTGGCGGGGGTAAATGTCACAAAGTTTGGTAGGAAGAAGTTTGGGGCTCATTCAACTAGGGGAGCTAGCGCCTCTAAGGCCAAGGCATTAGGTGTGCCCCTTAATATGATAATGAAAAGAGCAGGGTGGAGGAACGCCTCCAGCTTTGCAAGGTTCTATGATAAACCGATAGAACAGGACCCCAAGGTGTTCGGTCAGGCGATACTGACAGAGGCGTTAAGGGAGAAAGAGAAATCCAAAAAGAGGAAGAAGTCTAATAAGTAGGAGAGAGAACTGGCATGTTATGCATCAATTGTGAAGTTGAAGAGTTTATTGAAGTTGATATTAGGTATGTAATACCGTGTTACTGGTTGAATATGACATGGAAGATTTTATTTTTGTTGCAATAAAATCTGAAAGGTTATTTGAGACGAGTAGTTTGACAATTTTTCCACATGAATAGAATTTACTGGGGTGAATTTATTCTAGAAAAATGAGATAATGCTAAATACAGGGGCTAAATATTTGCAGAGTTATGCTCTGAAGTCTCCTGGATAACCTCGAAGCCCAGAGGGGTTTCCGAGGTAAAATTGTGAAATTAAATGAGACTTACCGGGGTAAGGCGAAATTTGATTATAATTTTGCCGAGGGAACCCCGGGGGGTTCAGGGTATACAGGCCCACCCTCCCAGACCCATATGTAGGTTAGATTGGATCGCTTTAGGACAAGAGACCTTCGGGGTTTCTACTGGGGCAAGAATTATCCATGACACAAGTCATTTAATTTGTTACACATTTTTAAAGTTTTCTGTAAGATATTTAGCCTACCGGTATTTAGCCTCTAAATCCTGACGTATGCGCATGCGCTAGCCTCGTTCCACTCTCCTGTATACCCTGAACCCCCCGGGGTTCCCTCGGCAAAATTATAATCAAATTTCGCCTTACCCCGGTAAGTCTCATTTAATTTCACAATTAAAATTTAGATCTATTTTCTAAAGATGAAATATGCGATGTCATGTAGACATGTACATGTATGATATTAAATTCTTTATTATCTTTTAAACAATAAGATTGTTTCCAAGCACTATAAAACTGTATGAAAGAAAATAGATTGTGATTCTATGAGATAAGAAAGAAAAACAACAGAAAGAAATCAATACCTGCAGCACTGAAAAAGTGAGCCGAGCGAAAAGGGTTGAACAATTTGAATCATTGTAAATACTGGTAAGCTGTGCAAAATCCGTGGACGATCTCTTTGCTTTTTGGGGTGTGGCCTAAATGGACAATATGACACCATATTTCTTATATTTTTTCATAACTGGTGTACTTTGTGTGTTTCAGGTACGATAACATGGCCGACCTGTACGCCGTCATTAACACCCTACAGTGTCTGGAGAAGGCCTATATCAAGGACTTAGTCACACCTAAAGAGTAAGTGCCTTCGTTATTTATATTTAAGTCACACTGAAACAAATATAATAAAATAAAAGACTATAAGTCTCACCGAAAATACAAATTAAGAAGGTCCACAAGAATAACGATTGTTCCAAACTAAGAGTTTCTCCGCGAGTGTGTCTCAGTCTTCAGTTTGTGTGATTATATACTAACTCTACTGAAATAGTATCAGTTGATTTCATAACTACCATAAAACTTCGTGTATAAGCCTGACTCGCGTATCAGCCACACCCCGACTTTTGGCTGATCATATGAGCCGCATCTAACTTGCATACTAGCCACAGCATATACAATAGGTTCTATGGGAATGATTGTTTTCTTAGAGTTTATTGCATGAATAGTCCCAATGGGATTGTTTTCGGCGCACATATATAGGATTGACGATGTAAAACTCCTTGGTTCACCATACGGTGCTCCTAACTTACCTCAAAGTGCCCTTGTATATAAAAAATACATAAACAAGTTATATATGTACAGTCGGTATAGTAATAAAGTCAGCGGTACAACATGTAAAACCTTAACCATGTACTTATAAGGCTGCATAAAATTGATAATCAGCTTTGCGGACACTTTTCGAAAATATCTGGTGAGGGAGGGAGGCTTTTTTTTTTTTTTGTATTGAATTTTATTAGCCATGCGGGAGGTGACTTTTTCTTTTTTTATTACATTTCAAGTGACGAGGGAGGTCCTTTTTTTTTGCAAAGTGAAATCCCTAATTGATAATTAAAGAATATGTTTGGTCTATCTCACTGTAGACATTTTGCAATCCGAAGCTCAGCTACATACTATATCTAGAACATTTCAAATGTATTTGAAACATATATTCACAAAGATTCAGATATACAACAACAGTATTTCAACCACTTATGGTGTTTTAAAATAAATATAGGGTATTATGGAACTTCCATTAGAAGACATTCCGAAGAGTCCAAAACTGTTCAGTTTGTGAAAATTTACCAGCTGGCAGGCCCAATATGTCTTCTCAAAGTAGCGGAAATGTTGAGGATATTTTTTCTTTATTTTTTCAGGGGTGAGGGAAATTTGATGTATTTTTTTGTAAAATAATGAAAAAAAGCTTCCATGCGGCCATTTTTGAGGGGTGAGGGCGGTGTCTGTAAAGCTGATATTTTTTTTTATGCAGCCTAAACTATCTTTGAATTTGTAATAAGAAATGTGTGGTGTGTGTTGATGTAGGTACACGGCGGCGTGTTCCAAGCTGCTGGTGCAGTACAAGGCGGCCTTTAAGCAGGTGGAGGGGGACGAGTACCGCACGGTGGAGATGTTCATGAAGAAGTGTAAGCTGGACTGTCCTGCTGCCCTAGAGCGCATCAAGGAGGACCGCCCCATCACCATCAAGGACGACCAGGGCAACACCAGCAAGTGTATCGCTGATATTGTGTCTGTAAGTAACTATAGCAACACCAGCAAGTGTATCGCCGATATCGTGTCGGTAAGTAACTATAGCAACACCAGCAAGTGTATCGCCGATATCGTGTCGGTAAGTAACTATAGCAACACCAGCAAGTGTATCGCCGATATCGTGTCGGTAAGTAACTATAGCAACACTAGCAAGTGTATCGCCGATATCATGTCGGTAAGTAACTATAGCAACACTAGCAAGTGTATCGCTGATATCGTGTCGGTAAGTAACTATAGCAACACCAGCATGTGTATCGCTGATATTGTGTCGGTAAGTAACTATAGCAACACAAGCAAGTGTATCGCTGATATCGTGTCGGTAAGTAACTATAGCAACACCAGCAAGTGTATTGCTGATATTGTGTCGGTAAGTAACTATAGCAACACCAGCAAGTGTATCGCCAATATTGTGTTGGTAAGTAACTTTAGCAACACCAGCAAGTGTATTGCTGATATTGTGTCGGTACGTAGCTATAGCAAAGGTTAGTAACTATAGCAACACCAGCAAGTGTATCGCTGATATTGTGTCGGTAAGTAACTATAGCAACACCAGCAAGTGTATCGCTGATATTGTGTCGGTAAGTAACTATAGCAACACCAGCATGTGTATCGCTGATATTGTGTCGGTAAGTAACTATAGCAACACAAGCAAGTGTATCGCTGATATTTTGTTAGTAAGTAACTATAGTAACACCAGCAAGTGTATCGCTGATATTGTGTCAGTAAGTAACTATAGCAACACAAGCAAGTGTATCGCTGATATCGTGTCGGTAAGTAACTAGTAATACCAGCAAACCTTGAAATTCTTTTTTGTGAATATCAACACAATTTAATCATCTGAAGGTACAAATATATAATAAGACAAACCACACTGGCCATGCCGGGCGAGACACAGTTAACGTATTGCTATTAGGCACTAGCGAGATACTGGTGCTGCCACCAGGTGTTGCTCTGGTACCAATTGTGTCCCCCTGGTCACCAGCTACCAGCTCAGCCAAATCTCATGTCCGAGATTAGGGTACAAACATGGTCTAAGTAATGTGAGTGGCTTGTAGCTAGACAATCCTTATGTGACTTTTCCATGATAGTGTAGTGGTTAGCAGTGTGCCTTTGTGATACAAGGTGCAGGAGTTCTAATCCCTCCCAAGCCAGATGCATCTTTGTAACCTTTTTTATTTCAATACCTCTCCTAGACCCATAAATGTAGAGTTTAATGTGGGAAAAAAAGTACATTGTACATTAGGTGCACCTCAATTTAACTAATTTCCTAACAAAGCTATGAAAAGAAATAAAAAAGGGTTGCAAAGATGCATCTGGCTTGGGAGGGATTAGAACCCCTGCACCTTGTATCACAAAGCCACAGTGCTAACCACTACACTATCATGGACAGGTCACATAAGGAATCTCTAGCTACAACCCATTCACATTACTTAGACCATGTTTGTACCCTGATCTCGTCCACGAGATTTCCCTGAGCTGGTTGCTGTAGGGTAGAGTGGTCACACTGGTACCAACAAACATGGCGCTGTCCACAGGACATCCTGCTAAAGCGGAATATAGACACGGGCAGGCCAGTTGTGATCTATGCAGGCCTAACCTTAGTACTGGCAGTGCCCACTAGGTGGCGACTCTGCCCCAATGACTCCGGGCAAGTCCCGCTTCGCAGGGCCCTTCCGCCCGCTTACATCATGTTATGTAATGTAGTAGTCCGTAGTTATGGCATGCCATTTTCACCCTGGACTAGAGTCACCATATACATGTATGACATTATAATTATAGTTCAAAGTTGTCTTAAAATCATTTTAATATATTACTGTGTGCCCCCCCTTTTTTTTGCCAAAATTTGAGTTTTTCCGCCCCTGATTTCTAAAATTTTCCTAAACCAACATGTCTCCAAAACTCAGAATGCACCAATCAAAAGGGGGGGGGGGGTTCTAGAATTTTTTTTGGGGAAAGAAAGATGCCACAAACCCGTCAGAACACACCAATCCAAAAATAGAAATGTCTAAGAGCCGAGTCATTTATTACCAGCTGGGGGAGGGGGGGGGGGGGGTTGGTAGATAGGCCTACCTATGGGGGGGGGGGGGGTTATAGGCCTATTGACAAATGAATGTTGAGTCTCGATAAATCGGCTATAGTGCCGTTTAGGTTCAAAGTCAACCGATGTCTGAATGGACCAGATGGGGTGTCACGGTACAAATAGCCGACAAAATTTCTGGTTCTGACCCTATTTTTCTCCTTCAGACGGGCAAAATGTTGGGTTCTTTTGAGTGTGCAGTAATAAATGACCACTATGACCCCTTTAATTAAAGCTTAACACATAGCTGATTTTTTTATTTGCATCCCGCATAACAAAGTGTGTTCCGATTTTGCGCTAGTTGCCATGGAAACTGACTGGAGAAATTTTACAAGTGCCCAGCGGCCTTTGACCTTGACCTTTGACCCCTCCAAGCACCACCCAGGGTTACCATGGCAACAACCAACTTTTTTTTTTTTTTTTTACCAAGGCCTTTTGGAACAATTTGGGCTGCAGATTATGATTCTGTGACAAATTTAAGGCCCTTGGCTGATTATATATCGTTGCCTCAGTATACAAAGGTCGTAAGTGAAAAAAAACGATTTTTTTTTTTATTCTTTGAGATTTTTCTTTGTCCAAAGATTTTTTGACAATTTTTGGAATTTTTTGGATTTGACTATTTTTTGGAATGTTACAGCTCAGTATACAAAGGTCGTAACTGATTAAATGCATTTCTTCTCAGTATACAAAGGTCGTAAGTGATATGAAAATATTTTTCTAAATGTATTTTTTATTGATACAAAATCTTTTATTTTTTTTATTCTAATCATTTCACATAATTGTGATTGTATATGGCCATAAACATCTTTTTACAAAAAATGTGATCATTTTAAGGCGTTAGAGGGGTGATTGTATGTGGAAAATGGCTGAAATTGCCCATTTTATCAGAAAATACTGTTGTTGCTAGGCAACAGCACCACATGTATTCTATTTTTATGTAATTTTGGTAGGTAAAAATAAATTAGTTTGTGAAGTAACCTTTAGAGTTACATAACATTGCATCAATATCCGTATTTGGGGCTCAATCAGAGTTTTAAACTAAAGAAATCACTTACGTCCTTTGTATACTGAATGGAAAATGAGTGAATTTCAGTATACAAAGGTCGTAAGTGACCTGTTTTTTCCCTGATTATTGCCATAGTTACTAAGAAATTGGGTAAAAGAGCAAAGAATTTTTCATGTAACTCGTCTTTATCTATAAGAGTATACATGTAGGAAACTCTGTGGGGCATTGTGCCATATATTTAAAAAGTAATAAAAAATATATAGCATGAAGACTACAGTGGGTTTTCTTATTTTGCTCATATCTCAAAACATAGATTTTCCACTTACGACCTTTGTATACTGAGGTGACGATATACAGTAGTAGGGCCTACCGTTTTTCATTGGCACTATTTACGACTACAACATTCTGGGGGCGAATTTGTACTGTGACACCATGGGTGGCACCACAGGCCGAATGAGAGCCTTCTGGTAGAGATGGTCGGCAGGGGGTTTGTAATATTAGGGTAAGGCCTGACACTCGTATGGTCCGATCATCTAGGCACTTAGACTCAGACCAGGCAGGGGCGGACCCAGGAATTTGAAAAGGGGGGGTCCACCCCGGGGTCAACCAAAAACCAAAGTACTGAAAAGTGACGTGCCGCGACTCGCGGCGGATCAAATTATCATTAAAAAAATCTAAATTTTTTTCCTGAAGGGGGGTTGGGGGTTCAGACCCCCAGGACCCCCCCCCCCCTGGATCCGCCCCTGCCAGGTATACAACAGAGACATCTACTGGCTTTACACAACACTACAGGTCTGAGTCTATGTGCCTAGATG
Source organism: Harmothoe impar (assembly GCA_947462335.1). NCBI lineage: Eukaryota > Metazoa > Annelida > Polychaeta > Phyllodocida > Polynoidae > Harmothoe > Harmothoe impar. The sequence continues at coordinate 13,037,097 of OX381705.1, read as the reverse complement.
ATCGGACCATACGAGTGTCCTAATACTACAAACCCCCTGCCATCTCTACCAGAAGGCTCTCAGTCAGCCTGTGGGTGGCACGATGGAGTGATTGGGATAGAGGAGAGGAGGGGGGGGGGGAGGACGTGGGTTGGATGTGCTGGAGATTAGGTGTTGGGGGGGGGGTGCCGAGGATGCTCGGGTGTTGTTGCTATAGAAATATTTGGTAATTCATACATACATATATACATATAGATATATATAGATATACATATATACATTGGCTCATCTCATAGTTAAGGTCATCCTGGATACGATCACCCATCACTTGTGAAAAGATTAACCTTATGGCAGTCTGGAATGCAGAATGCAACTTGCCCTCCGGACGTTAAACTACCTAACAATCAATCAAACCTTGATCTTTTTTAAATGCCTGATCTGCCTCCCAGGTCTGCCTCTAACATAGCCCCAGTACTCCCTATCTTTTCTATAGTCACTATGTGCGAACATCACCCTAAATTTGGTACCCTTATCAAGGGGCAATTTTTTTTTAAAGCATACCCTTTTCAAGGTAAACTTACCAGAAAAACGGACCCTAATCACTAATGACCCTGAAAAATATACCCTAATCACAGGGTGACCCTGAGAAAATAGGGTGACCAAGAAATATTGTAGAAAAATAAAGTAAAAAATACCTTATGAAAAGACATGATGGTCTGAAAATGTACCCCTTTCTCCCCAAATTTGCTTTAAAAGCACCCCTTATCAAGGACCCTCGCGGGTCCGTGCCTAGGGCCCAAAAACAGACCCTTTCCCTTGGAATGATGTTCACACATAGTCAGTAATGCTGAGGGAGTGCCCCCCCCCCCCCGGGCCCAGTACCAATCAAAGGTCAGCCAGAGTTTCTAAAACAGGCCTTACACAGCACCGTACCGACCTGCCCCAACTCAACTGACCCAGTTGTCTCCAGACGGGGAGCAGGCAGTCGGGAGATGGGGACAGGCATACCCAGCAGTGGTTTTCAGTCGTATACTCCAGTCCCCAGCGTGGGAAAGAGGAATCTGCTCATTATATTTGGCCGGCTCATGTTTGGGCAAAGAATTATACATGATTATAATAGGCCATCCATTAATTACATACACACATTTTTGTCCAAAATTGACCCCCCTCCCCGCTTTTGCACCATGTACACACTTGGATTACCCCTCCGCCCCTCACCCATGCATACATACTAATCCCCCCCCCCCTACACAAATTAGATAAAGGGATGTGAAATTAACAGAGGAACATTTAGGGTTATGGTGTGTCAATGTAGGGGGTGGGGGATTTGGAAAGCAACCTTGACGCCCCCCCCCTCCCCACACACACACACACCACCACTAAGTTCTGTTGAGAAATACCCCCTCCAACTCCCAGAAAATGGTTGCTCTTTATCATTCCACCGACATATTTTGTGGGTGGGATATCTGAAATGCTCAATGGATCGTAGTTAGTTTTGACCTCCTTCCCTAGTATGGATGCTTAGGGAGTGCTCATTTTTTAACAACAGGGGGGGGGCGGTGAGATTTCGCGCGGAGCACGCAAATTTTTTTCACCCCCCCCTCTAGAGGGGTCGAAATTTTTTACCCATACCCCCCCCTCCCCACACACACACACACCACCACTAAGTTCTGTTGAGAAATACCCCCTCCAACTCCCAGAAAATGGTTGCTCTTTATCATTCCACCGACATATTTTGTGGGTGGGATATCTGAAATGCTCAATGGATCGTAGTTAGTTTTGACCTCCTTCCCTAGTATGGATGCTTAGGGAGTGCTCATTTTTTAACAACAGGGGGGGGGCGGTGAGATTTCGCGCGGAGCACGCAAATTTTTTTCACCCCCCCCTCTAGAGGGGTCGAAATTTTTTACCCCCCCCCCCGGCAGGCCGTAAATCGCGCGCGTTCGCGCCCCTTTGTAGCATAGTAACGCGCGGGCTTTTCCCCTCAAAACAGGTTGAATTTTTTTGCCCCCCCCCCCCCCAAGAGGGGTCTGAATTTTTTACCCCCCCCCCCGGTCAAGGGGTCCAAATTTTTTACCCCCCCCCCCCAAATCCACCACCCCCCCCTGTTGTTAAAAAATGAGCACTCCCTTATCAAGTTGTCCCCCCCCCCCCACCCCCAACAACCGAGGCCCTGTGGGGGTATAGCTGTAGGCTATGGGTGTAACGGGTGTAACCTATGGCAGTATTTTCCAAGACAATTCACAAATTTGGCTGGATAATATTTTGACGTTTTTATTGTCCAAAATAGCCAGAAAATCACTGTGCGTCTATAATGTGTATGCAAAAATAAGCCTGCCCCCCATCATGCCCATGCCCTCTACACGCATCTGTATGTATTTTCCTGGCACAATAAGTGTCTTATGCTGCTAGACAAAAACGGCTTGTTATACCAGAGAGATAGAGAGATAGCTTCTCTCTATCTCTATGGTTATACCTGGCATTTAACTCCTGTTTGAACTTCACTGCATCTGGTGTTATGTAATGTTACGGAAATAGCATCAACAAGGTTGAGGATGTCCGCTGTCCTAACTAGGTCAGTCACCCGACTCAGTGGTCCGGGAGGGGGGGGGCACTCCCTCAGCTTTGGTGTAACACAATTTCAAGGGAAATGGTATGTTTTTGGACCCTAGTTACAGACCCTTGCTTTTCAAGTAATTTTGGAGGAAAAGGGGTACAATAAATATTTCAGGACTACCATAATTCCTCAAAAATCGTTGAGATTATTGTTCTTTTATAGCATTTTCACTGTCCTTGATAAGAGTACATTTATCCTGGTCCCCCTTCATAAGAATATGTTTTGGGTTCAGATTGCTGTAAAGGGGTGAATTTTGTTGTTGATTTGTCTCCCGTGAAAAGGTCACTAAATTTGAGGTGATGTTCACACATAGCTACTGTAGAAAAGATAGGGAGTGCCCTCCCTCTCCCGGGGTTGAGGTGCATGCAACATCAAGTAAGGACCTCCAGATCTTTCCACTGTAGACTTGCAGTTGTCACCCATTGGCTATAAATCATATTCCGAAAACGGTCTCTAAACCCTGGTTAAGGGAATTAATCCTGGTATAAGGGACCAAAAGCCGGCTTTTGGGACCAAAAGCCGGCTTTTGGTCCCTTATACCAGGATTAAGGGAAGTTTACCCATTAGGCTTGCCATAGTAAACTTTCTGCTAATGCGGAACTCGGATTTAAAAGAGGGGCTATGGGAATATCGTTCATTAACAACTTTTAGCCGGGTCCGCCCCCTCTGAATCCGCGCCTGGTATACTATAGGGCCTTAGCAAGATGATCAGTGGATAGCGCCATTCCCACTGGTACTAGGTCTATTCCCAGTACTCACAGCAACCAGCTTAGCCAAATCTCGTGGCCGGGATTAGGGTACAAGCAGTGTGCAGGTATTGTGAATAGGGTGTACCTGGACACTCCTAATGTCAGCTGTATCCAGTATAGTGTAGTGGTTAGCACTGTGGACTCATGATGCAGAGTTCCTGAGTTCAAATCTCTTCCAGGCAAAGCCTGGTAATAAAGCAATTTTGGAAACAGAATGCATTGTTCACAATACTAAAGAAAATTTAGAAATATGTATTTAAAGGCCATAGTGTTATTTGGCCTGGTAGGGATTTGAACTTGGGCTCCCAGCATTATGAGTCCACAGCGCTAACCACTGGACTATACTGGACACAGATGGCATTAGGAGTGTCCAGGTACAACCTATTCACAATACCTGCACCCTGCTTGTACCCTAATCTCGGCCACGAGATTTGGCTGAGCTAGTCCTTGCAGAGCAAAGGGTTATGATTGTTACCAGTGGTCCAAAAGGTGGAGCCACTGTATCTCGCTAATGCGGAATACACGGGCATTTCAGCCCCGACCAGCCCCATCTGCACCCCCCACTGTGCTCCAGTCCCGGGCTCCAGTCCGGTCCAGATTTCAAACACTGCTTGAAATCTCCCGACTCTCCCGACAAACCCACCCCCACGCAATTAATAAATGAACACTTCCTTATGACACTATTAAAATCCGTGGAAATGGGGTGTGTCGGACACTGACACTGTGGAAAGGGAGTATATTTGACACTGCCTGTCTAGATTTCACTATTAAAAGGGTACCCTTTTCACTCCAACATCCGTGGAAAGGGGGTGTATTTGAAAACCCATAACGAGGATGGTGTCAGTACTTGGTTGTAGGTTTGGGAGTGCGGGGACCGGGAATAAAAGGAGCTGCTCAGTGCATTTCCTATGGTGACTTCTGTGGGTTTGAGACTGACACCTAACGTGTCCCCAAACTGCCCCACATCCATACAGGGGTTGCCTACCCTTTCCTATATATAGTAAGAACCCGGGTGACACGTGTGTTTATTGTCCGTCATTAGGGACCTTTAGTAAACCCGACGTAGCTCATTAAACGCAGACGTATCCTATGCCTCGGCACTGTTACGTCTGCGTTTAATGAGCTTTTACGTGGTTGCTAAAGGTCCCTATTAGCGCCTCCCGTATTCACCACAGGGGGCATTCCTGGGTCTGACCACCCCCTCTAACCCAATCCGGGTAGCCTACATTGAGGACAGGAGGCCTGTACCCGACATATACCTACAGCACTAGAGCTGAGCTGCTCACCTTGAGACATTATATAAATAACATACTTAAAATAAACTGTCGAAATCTATTCAACCGGAGATATCATGAGAGATATGTTAGCAAAACACCATGCAAACACCATGCAAAGGAAATATGAAAATAACTAAGCAAATGCCATATTTAGACCCCGGCCTCTTTAATATGCATGATAGGTATACATTCTCTATAATGGTAAATGTACACAACCTGCATTCCCTCTTCTCAAAAACACCCCATTTCCAGAAACATTTTACACACAAATGCCCTTGTTTGTGGGAAAACACAGACATTTTCTCAATGCATTAGTTTTCCGTGATTAAGAGAAACAAGTGTTGAACAAATTTACAGCCACAGGTCAGGGGCCTAGCCCGGAGCCTAGCTTAAAGTAGCACCAAACATATATATTTAGTAATACTAACATTATGTCTACATACATGTAGGATACATTTGTATTAGATTGTAGATCATATTAGAGGAGGATCCGCAATCTGCGTCAGTGTGGTTAAATTATGATAGAAATTTTCTGTTAAATTTCTAGGGGAAAAAGAACCCTTTTATCTTGGATTATTAGGTTTGCCACCCCGTTCCCTCCAAAGAAATTGACAATATTGACCAGAACCGCCCATTTCAGACCCGATTCCATTGTATGCAGGTCGCTTTTTACCCCTCTGAAGCTAAATGATTGCCTAGTGAGCATGTACCTTAGCATTAAAATGTGGCGTTCCCTTATATATTTTCATATTTCCTTAAAAGTGTATCTTCCCAATACACCTCTCATGACAGTTGTTTTCGAATAAATTTCAATGTTCTAATTGAGATGTGTTATTCAGATATAATTATGTCCCAGTGTGAGCAGATCAGTGAGCAACTAGTGCTGTGGCTGCAGATGGGTCAAAAGCGACCTGGCGACCTGGGCCGTTCAGGAGGCGACTTTCGACCTAAGGCAATAATAAAAACGACCTAGCGACTTTTGGTCAAAAATGACTATAAGATAAAGGGTTCAAAAAAGCGACTTTGTGACCTAGGGCCCTTAATTTCGGCGACTTTCCGACCTTAGGGGGGGACCCATCTGCACCCCCAGTGCTGTAGCCATGCCCATGGGCCGGGTACACCCCTCCCGTGTTCAATGTACCCGGGGCAGTTTTAGGATTAGTTTATCGAGCTAAACGTAGGTTACTCCCGTGTCGTCTTAAAAAATACCCCCCCCCCCTTTATCCACTTGACGATTGTAGGCCCCTACCAGGGGCAGTTTGGGGCAAATGGCTAAATGTCGCACCGGCCTTCCATACACGCGCACGGATTTGTACATTAGGTGATTCGGTCGGGGCCAGTGGGCCCTGCCGATCAGAGCTGCGTGACTCCGGACTGATTCATGATGCTTAGACGATCACTGTACTCTCAGGGGTATCACGGGGATGGGTGGGGGCGGCTAGAGCATACCCCGTGCCCAACAAATAAAAAAAGGAGAAAAACTTAGGCATTGTATTTATATTCCCTATTATTTTACGACAAATATTGAGATTGAGGGATTGAAGTTAGCCATTTAAATATTTATTTGGTTGCTGAAATGCATTGTATTTTATTGTGTTCTTCTGTGGAATCTAACAATTGACATTTCATATTCCATATTAGATAAAAAATCAATTAAAAGACGTTTCTTGTTTCAGTTGTTCATTACCATCATGGACAAACTACGACTGGAGATCAGAGCCATGGACGAGGTAGGTCAACATTTATGACTACAATTTTAGTAGGATGCTTTTTTTTTTAATCAAATTAAATTCTGGACAGCTTAAAAAGGAGTGATCGATTTTTAGTAACAGGGGAAGTTGTATTTTTTAAAAGTGAACATTTTGAAAATGACCACTTCCTAAGCTACCCAAATGGCACAAACTAATGAAAAAGAAGAATTCTTAAACAAGACCTGAATACATTTCAATATTTTCATGAAAAATAATGAACCTAAAATATATTATAGATGTACTCTTCTACCATCAAATTTTCTATATAAAAGTCATATTTCTTACTCATTTTCCCATCCAATGTTTTCATGAAAACTTAAAATTTATCAATTGTAGAGAGCATCTTATAAATACATGTTATATGTAGATATAAAAACATTTCCTTCTCTTTTCCCCGTCAGATCCACCCCGACCTGCGTGAGTTGATGGAGACGATGAACCGCCTCAGTCTCCTGCCTCGAGAGTATGAGGGCAAGGCCAAGGTCAGCTCCTGGTGAGTCCATGGGCATTTAGTTACTTCTATTCAACGACTTTTGATACTACCGTAAAACCTTGTGTATAAGCCTAATCGCATATAAGCCGCCCGCCTAACTTGAGAGAAAATCATATAGGCATATCAGAGCATCTGATTATGGTGAATTTAGTACTGTAGTATACATCTCAAAACTCACGTATACATTAGCCGCAACCCCACTGGGGGCCGATCCTGTAAGGCGCAGTGGCTAGCGTACTGGCCGCGGCCTATACGCGAGGTTTTAGGGTAAACATTTCCAGTACTCACTAGATATCATGTTTACCTTTTAAAAACCCCGCCTAGAGCTAAGATTGCTCCCCCTTTGAAAAAAACTGACCAAGCTAATACAGAATTTGCTCGAAATGTTATCGCTGTGGGCAATTTGAATATTATAAAACACTGATGAATCCCTCCCCTTCCTTAATTAAAAACAAATAATTAATTAAAAACAAATATATCCGATCCAGTCATGTTAGAATTGGGTCCATGGGGGTTTCCCATCTAGGGTATTCATATCAATGCTTATAGGGAGAAAACATGTGAAAAAAAAAGTGTATCCGTTGCATGGCGAGTAATGAATATGGATTCGCCTGTCTGGTCGTTAGTTCCTGTGTAAAGATAAAGGTCATTTCCAAATGTCACGTGTCCCAATGTGAGTGACCGGCGACGGTTGTCAGTATGTTGGTGGTTAACCCGGACCCTGGTCATCCATGTTCCCTGGTATCACCCAACCCGTGACATCTACCATGTGCTGCAAAGGTCGCCTCTATTCATGATTACGCACTCAACGATTAACAAAAACTAGACTTTCCGCGAAGCCCAATTAAGAGGCGTGTATGTTGCTGCCTCGGTGTGTATTTGTGACATTCAGGGTACAAGCAGCTCATGATGGGTGAAACATGGAGCGAGCCGACGGTCAAATACCGTATAGCAGCCGCCAGATGGTGGTCACATGACCCTGCCGCATGGTCACATGGTCACATGACACATGGTCACATGACACACGGTCACATATCACATGACACACGGTCACATGACACACGGTTACATGACACATGGTCACATGACACATGGTCACATGACACATGGTCACATGACACATGGTCACATGACACATGGTCACATGGTCATATGACACATGGTCACATGACACATGGTCACATGTCACATGACACATGGTCACATGACGTACAACCTTTCATAGAAGCACCATACAGTCGTGCCTATATAGGGGGCAGTTTAATACATGAACAGGTTTTTATAAGTACTGTAAATTCAAGCGCATAACCTGCATCTAGCGTATAACCTGTACCACGAGAGTGGGAATATTTGTAACAACATGGCTGGATCCGAGGGCTCCAAATTGCACACTGGACCCTGTTTGAGCTCTGTGCTCTGAGCGTTATCACTGGTATGCAGGCATCTTAGTGGAATGATTTTTCTTCCGCTGGATCCTGGGAGAACCAATCAGAGGGCAGGTACCGGAGCGTATGCAAACTGCCAATTTTGACTAAAATGACAGACTAGATAAGAGGGCTACGTTGCTCTAACCAGCCCACGAAAGAAGATGGTCTAAATCATAGATATAGAGAGGCATCTTTTCCTACAAATTATGTTCCTTATTGCATCATATTTTATCCCATAATGAATTGACTTTTTGTCGACTTAGGAGTGGTATCCCTGATGTGGTACCTGGTAATTTGGGCATTAACCCTTTAAGGACGGCTGTCGCTAAAAGCTGACATTTGTCGTTATGATGCACCAATGCAGCCCCGGCGAATAACTTACCGGTGCTCCATCGGTGCATCATGCCAACCCTCCGGGAATGTCTCAACCCTGAAGTGTCAGCATGATGCTTGAATGCAGCACTGATGAGTTACTTGCTAATATTAAGGCATCATGACCACCAATGCATGATGCATTAATGTATCATGCTGTCCTTAAAGGGTTAAGATGACATCAATCTGCACTCTCCGCTTACATTACCCAGAAGACGATATAACAACGAGGGCTGAGTGAGAGGGTTAACCCTTTAAGGACGGCATGATGCCTTAATGCATCATGCCCTTGGTCGTCATGAGGCATGAATGCAGCCCTGGCGAGTAACTCGCCAGTGCTGCATTCAAGCATCATGCCAACCCTATGGGGTTGTGACACTCCTAAAGGGTCGGCATGATGCACCAATGCAGCACTGGCGAGTTACTCGCTAAAGCTGCATCGGTGCATCATGATGACAAATGTCGTCTTTTAGCAACATCTGTCCTTAAAGGGTTAAATCGATATCCGTGCTGTAATATGGAGGTCCTAAGTGTGTGTGTTTGTGTGTGTGTGGTGTGTGTGTTGGGGGGGTTATCATGGATCTCCTTGTGATGCTGAGTCATCATCAACCGGAAGTTACAGTTCCTCACTTCCCGGATGTAGCAGCACCAATGCCTGCTGGGAAGCTGGCGTCTGTGATCCCGGATAGAATGGCTGCCCCCGCCCTCCACCCCACCCCACCCCATGTACACCCCCCCCCGCCCCCCCCCCCCCCCACACACACACACCGCACACACAGCCTCCCACCTTCCACCCCCAGACACACTTAAACTGAAAATCCATAGGTTCATCGTTGGTGTTTTGTATTTGTATACCACTAGTTGGTACCACCTGTAAGATGCTATGATCACCACTCAGTGGCTCCCCCTGGAAATTAAAAGACTAAGGTGGGTTGTTCAGTACTGACCAACCTGACAATGATAACTTACCTACCGTAGGTTGGTCGTATAGGGAGCCTAGGAATATCAGTGTACCCACCCGCCTCCCCACACCAACACTGTGAGACAGGCGCACTGAGGGTTTCCCTCTCTGAGAGGACACATCTCTAACAGAAGCTACCACAAAGGCCACTCAAAAAAAAAAGTGGTTTCTCATCACCAAGGTCTGAGAAATCTGACGAGGGAGGCTTTTTTTTTTTTTTTTTCACTCACAAGCCAAAATGTATAGGATAATTTATGGGTTTCTTTGGCGAAAATTCACATTTTATTGGTTAAGAATTAATTGATCTTTAAAAGTGAGGAAAATGTAAGTTATTTCTATACCACTGCATTGCTGGCATTATTGGCTTTAATTTGATACCAAATATGACCATTTTTGTCCATTTTGATGAGGTTTTTCTTCAAAATTTGGCAAAAAAAAAAAGAAAAAGTTTTCCCCAAAACATGATTTTTATGATGCGCACGGTAATGAGAAACCATTTTATTTTTTTGAGTGGCCTAAACAGAGGTGGCACTCTCATTTTTTTAATCTTCTTTTTTTTATGCTTGCTGGTCAAAGAGGTCACCCGGTCATAGACTATCATTAGTATCAACTTGTATCGATCTGGTGAGGCTTAGCCTATAGATACCAGTACCCTAGATATGGCACTGTGGGTGTGTTTACCATTGTGTGTGTGTAGAACTGACGCATCTAGGATACCATCAAGTACCTGTCACCCAGTTTCTACTCACCCCTCCCAGCCCCCCACCCCCCCCCCCTACACACACATCACACACACTCACACTAGCGCCTACAATGATGATATGGGGGGGGGGGGGGCACTAAACCTTTTAACATGACAACCTTTCGGGGGTGTCTCCATGCCATCGGGTTGGCATGATGCTTGAATGCAGCCCTGGCGAGTATTAATGCATCATGACAACCAAGGTAATGATGCATTAAGGCACGATTTTGTTCTTATAGGGTTAAAGCCATGTCATAGTTCTGAGGGTAAAGTAACACATCAGCCCCACCCCTCCCACACACAACTGTGAAAACGTCATGGGTTGATAGATTTTCTCTCTGGTGTACCAAGGCCATAGTTCTTACATTTTTGTAACTTTTTTTTGTTATTTTTAGGACATTTTGGTGTTTTTACCACTATAATGTTTTTACAAAAAAAAAAAAAAAAAGATCCGACCTACCGGAAAATCTCTCTAATAAGCCGACCTTTTTGTGGAATTCTTGGCCTCATTCGGCTTATAGCATCTCCTTAAAGTAGGGGGTCGGCTTATAAGGGAGGTATTTTATCCAGTACATTGTAGTTTAAAGCTCTCTAAATGACCCAGAATTCGGCTTATAAAATTCTCTCAAACTGGGGGGTCGGCTTATCAGAGAGGTTTTACGGTACCGGTACCAACCCTCTTCTCTGGGCCATGTTACCGGAACACAACTTTTTTTTTCTTTAGGCCTAAGGTACAGGTGGGAGTAGGTGGGTGGGGATATATCACCAGGGTCGGCTTGGGATTGTCTGATGATCACAATAACCATTTAAGGGTTTCATAGTACTTTAATATGTGCAAGGCCCTTTGTCGTCATCATGTATGGATAAAGCTCTGACGAGTCTTCTCGCCATGGCTGCATTCAAACAGTATGTCACGGCTTTGGGAGTGTATCAGACCCATGATGCAGCATGATGCATGAATGCAGCATTCAAACAGTATGTCACGGCTTTGGGAGTGTATCAGACCCATGATGCAGCATGATGCATGAATGCAGCATTCAAACAGTATGTCACGGCTTTGGGAGTGTATCAGACCCATGATGCAGCATGATGCATGAATGCAGCATTCAAACAGTATGTCACGGCTTTGGGAGTGTATCAGACCCATGATGCAGCATGATGCATGAATGCAGCACTGGCAGGTGTCTCCCCAGGGCTGTGCGCATGCGTCATGGTAATAGGCTGATATAGGAGATGGTCATGGCACCACTAATTCCTTGGTTCCTCTTCACCCCCCGCCCTTTAACCCGTTAAGGAAGGCATGGTGATGCATTAATGCATCTGGCCCTTGGCTGTCACGATGCAGGAATGCAGCCCTGGTCAGTAACTCACCAGGGCTGCATTCAAGCATCATGCCGACCCTTTGGGGTTGAGACACCCCCGAAGGGTCAGCATGATGCACCAATGTAGCACCGGCTTACTCGCCGGGGCTGCATTGGTGCATCATGACCATGTCCTTGCATTGGTGCATCATGACCATGTCCTTAAAGGATTAAAAGCTGCACCCCACCTCCTACCACCCCACCACCTCCCACCAACAAGGGAAACTGACTCCAGGTGAAAGGCTTCTTCCCCCAGGAATATCCCGCCAAGGCCATGGTTCTAGCAGCAAAGGTAAGGGGAAAGATGCCTGCGTATTTATGACCTACATTGTGAGGAATTGTTTGATTATACGAAATACCGTAAAACCTCGCGTAAAGCTGTGGCTAGTACGCGAGTCAGATTGGCCTACTAGTCGCTTATACGATCGGCCCATGGTCAGAGTGCGGCTTATACACAAGTTTTTGCTACTATGGTACAGTACTAAAAGTATACACGAGGTTTTACGGTAATACTAATAATACATAAAAATAATATTCACGATATCCTAAACGGTCAGAAACGGTTGATTATGATTCATAGTTGTCAATCATACAGATATGGGGAAATCCCCCAGCATTTTGAATCGTACCGATAAGGTAGGTGGGCACTGATTTACAATGATATCAATTGATCCTGGAATAAATCAAATTGCCCGTGCAGATGCCCATGGTTTATGACAGTCCTTGTGAAGGGGAAAACCCTGTAGGCCTCAGACATGTCAGAGCTTGATGTAGGCTTTAGACATGAAAGTTTGCAGGTCATATCATAGGATATTTTATGTAGAAAAAATGTTTAATCGTTTAAAAAATATTACAGATTATAATTTTATCTTCCTGTATATGTGCCCCACCTTAAAAACATTTACTTTGAGGCTTCTTGTAGACACACTAAGGGTATAAACCGTCTCCATTAGTCCAGCAATATAATTCTGCAGATTTAGGGCTTGGCACCTTGGTTTTAGGGTGGTGGGTGTGCCAGTCTCAGGCCACAACTCTATAATAGTAGAGTCTGGGCAAACTCATATAAAAACCTTGTTTCACTAACTTGCCCTGAGGAGTTGACCCATTAAGTCCTGTACACCAATTCCTGTGCACAGCCTGACAGTGACAGGAAGTAACAATCTCAGAATAGCAGTTGCACCAGTCCCATTTGCAGCCCTTGTGGCGGAAAAGGGTACTAGTTGAGCGAGTGTGTGAGTGGGTCTGTATGATGACGGGTGTGTGGGTTCTAGGTGTGTGAGAGTGTGCGTGATGTGGTCTAGTTACTGCAGGAGTTGATGTTGACACACCTGTACAGGTATAGACACCTGTGTGGTGTACAGGTGGGAAGGGTCCCCCTCCTTACTCACTATACTCCATCTGGGGCCTGCTGGTGGGGGCGATAAAGGCCTTCATTAGGCTCCCTGAGTCAATACCTTGTCAGTGTCATGTTTTAACCCTAAATTAGGAACTTGGCTGACCTTGGCTGCCCCTGGTTGTCATGGTGCCGGTTGTCATGGTGCCGGTGGTCATGGTGCCGGTTGTCATGGTGCCGGTTGTCATGGTGCCAGTTGTCATGGTGCCAGTTGTCATGGTGCCGGTTGTCATGGTGCCGGTTGTCATGGTGCCGGTGGTCATGGTGCCGGTTGTCATGGTCACTGGGGTGTGAAATAGAGACATGTCTGCCGGACGTGCTACATGCTGCCTGAGGGCAGGTCTACAGCCAGCCCCCCGGGGAGGAAGGGGACTATTTTTTTCTTCTTCAATCTATGTAACCTCATAGCAGTCTGTGTGATGCTTACGTTACAATGGCTCGGGACCGACCAACCAGGAAAAAAATGAGGGAATGAAGAAACAATTTAAAGTGAGCGTTGAATAATGTGAGTTGCATCAAATAGAGTAGTTATGACAAGGCATATTTTCCTTAAATCAGTGAATACCTAGACATTGGATCAGTCTATTTGGCTGCATTAGGCAGACTGTTCTATGGTAACTGCAGTTACCAGATTACCCTTGAGGGATCTCCATGGTAGCATAGAGAATCAAAAGTGGTGATTACCATACACTGTTTTTATAGCAGCTTGGGTATAGTTACAGCTGGTACCATATGTAATCATTTGGGCCACTAAATATATCATTGAATAGTGTAGAAAACAGTTACCATAGTCTACCTGATGCTAAAACCCCTTTATACTGCTGTTCTAGACAATTCTAAGATATATTTAGTGGCCCAAATGATTAAGATTATATACCATGAAGATACGTGCGGGATACGCTCAGTGATTATGTCGCTTTAATGCATTATCCCTTTGCATGAACCCTGTATAGTGAACAATAGAGTCAGCATGAATGGGGCCCTTGATGGGGGGGTCCCCATGTCGCATGTCGGTTTTAAGAAATGACCATGTCGCATGTCTATGTCGCTTAAGATGCTCATGTCCCATGTCAATTTTAAGAAATGTCCATGTCCCCTGTCACTAAGCCTCATGTCGCATGTCACTAGGCCTCATGTCGCATGTCGATTTTAAGAAATGCCCATGTCGCCATATCGAATTTAGGGGTCTAGAGCCACATGAATGCAGCACCGGCGAGTTATTCGCCTGATGTAGGGCATTATGTGGTGCTTAAAGGATAAATTAACATATTTAAAGTTAGTTCATTCTGTATTAGGTGATGAATACAGCGGTATCTTAGAATCAATTTTGATGACTCAATGTAGATAGGGAGACACATGAAGGGGATTCTCCTGTATTTATTTATAACAGTTACCAAATCTACAGTACCCGGTACTACATTTGTATAGGTCTGTGTACATATAAACCACATTACTGGTAGTTTTATTTATGTGAAAGTTTTGTCCTATTTTACTGAGAAGAGAAAAGTGTGTCCCCAGGAGGTGTCTCTGTGTACCCACAGGAGGAGGTCACTGGGTCAAGGTGTCGGGGCCAAAAAAAAAGAAGGTTTGTTTCAGGTAACATGGGAGGAAAATGTAGGGTCGGTAGGTCGGATTTTTTTTTTCTTTTAAATTTTTTTATTAACATAAATGTACTACCCAACTTTTTTGAACCCCTCAAAATTGACCGAAAAAGGGTAAAAACATGAAAGAAAATTCAAAATTGCATAAAAAAAACGTAGGGTCGGCCCTCTTTTGATAGGGTCGGTCGGGTGACCTGAAACAGCCCTTCTTTTCTTTTGGGCCCAGCCCCCGGTACTGGGTGGATGCACTAGGCCAAAAAAAGTGCTTCAGGTAACATGGTATGAAAATCTAGGTAGGGTAGGTTGGGTTTGTACTTTTTTTTTTTTTTTTTTTCTAAAATTTGGCATGAAAAGTAGCCAAAAATTGACTCGCAAAGTTCGGCGCCCACTCGCCAACACTGGACTATCAAATCGACTCTTTTTTCAAAATTGGATAAGAACTTCTAGAGTCGGCCCTGTTTTGGTAGGTAGGGTCGGGTAACCTGAAACGTACCTTTTTCTTTGGCTCTACAAGGTACAGGGCCACTTAGGCCGCTGAAAAAAAAATTCCATCACTGTGTGCGTCGCAGAAAACATGTATTGTGTATTTTCTTTTACAACCTTTCTGGGAAAAAACGTAATAAAAATAGATACATGTAGATGTATTTGGTACATTATGTCTAAAAAGAGCAATGAGCTGAAAATTACTTGCAGCTATGAGCTTTATTGGCAGAGAGCCTATGACCCCTTTCCTGTAAGCCCCCTCAAAATAATGTGGTCTAATTATTTTTGAATTCTAGCAAATTTTTGCTCAAGAATAACAAAGCTGCCACTGACCTCAATTGTCGGAATAGTAGTGTGACATCAGGAAATGGCTTTTTGAGACGAATATCAACTTCATAGTCCTAGTTACTCGGGGAATTAGTGTGTCATTAGATGAGCCACGAGTTGATGGGGCGAGCCGTGACTCCTATCTACTCTCTCCAGATGCACAATTTTTTCTCTTTTTTTTTTTATAAATCTGTCCTACCTACCGTAAAATTTTAAAACATGTTGCCCGAAACACACCTTTTCTTGGCCTGATTGGCCTTACATGTTTCCTGAAACACACCTTTTCTTCTCTTGTGGCCTGAGTGGCCTTCTACTGGTGTGTGATCCACTCACCCACTGCCGACAACAGGGGAGGTGGAGGAGGGAGATATGTACCTGTCACTCGTCCTTCCGGCCTATGATGAAATATGAATAGGTGCCCACCCCACCACTGTGGCATTGTACCAGGATATTATGTCAATCACTGCCTGAGAGAGTCAAGGTGATATGTGGGCGGGGGGGGGGGGGGTGTGCTGGAAGTGTGTGTGTGTGTGGGGGGGGGGGGGTTGTCATGTACGTGTCATAGTGGTGACTACCACACACCCGGTAATTCTTGCTTCCTGCCTATTTTTGATCTCATAATGGGAATTGTGCTTTAATACAAAGTTGTGGCATAGTACAGGGATGCATGTGTATGTCAGTCAGTGCAGAATACGGGGCTATAAAGGTTACTGTGGTGGGGGGGGGGGGGGGGGGGTTATGTACCGGGTACCTGTCCGGGGATGGGTTCTGATACATGTAATCCGCCCTTCTGACTTGTCAGTGCTTATGGCGAAACGTTGCCATTGATATCATACATACCGTATTGTCGCGATAAAGCCCCTGGTTTTGAAAGAGCGCCGGTCTTGAATAAGCGCCGGGGGTATAGGGGCCTCCAAATGTTTCTTAAGCACTAAAATCACGAACTTGAAAAAGCGTGCGTCTTGTATAAGCGCCTGGGTAAGAGCCCCGCCAAATTGAAGAGCGCCCTGGCACTTAATCGCGATGGTACGGTATGAGACACCATTTTGCTTGTGTCTATTAAAAGTCACGACTGTTTGAGCATTTCTAGACCTCGACTGAAAAGAAAGCACAAAGAAAAACACATTCTGCATGTGAGCTACTCTTCTCAGAATCATGAGCTACCTTTAGGTTTGAATAAAAGTATACTTTATGAACGTGTTCTTGGCATTGTAGAATATCTCCCATGATATGGGGGGAGGGGTGTAGGCATAAAGGATCTATGTTCCAGAAGTTGAATGTACTCAGTATTTAGGAGGGTTTGAATTAATAGCCCTTTCAGTAAGGCACATAATGCTGAAAGGCTCGAACACAATTTTTCTATCCAATACCAACATTAGCGTGTATATGGGTATAATGAATAAAAAAAACAACGCTTAAATCTAGTTGGAGTGGGCCCCAATGCCCTCCCCCCCCCCCATTAAAGATGTACTTCCTACGCCTCTGGACAGCCTACAGTCCTCATAATGACCACCAGTTGTGACAACACCCCAGCACATTACTGACTGCTGTAGGTATCTGCACTGCACACTTGTTACCTTCTGATTATCTCTGACCTCTCAGGTTCCCCATGTTGTATCATACAACGCTGTGGGGGGTACTCAGTATAGGAATGGGTACCAACTGCGGTAACGATCCAGAAGAGCTATCGCTGAGCATGCATCGGACCAGAAAAAAGGGGGCTGTTAATCATAGAAAAGTACAAAATTAGGGGCTGTAAATGACTGCAAAGAACAAAATCAGGGGCTGTCACAATTGAAATAAATTGCATACAGCGCTGTGGTCTGGGGTTGTCTTCACTTACGAAGGGATGTGTGTGTGTGCGGAGGGGGGTAAGGGAGTGGTCATTTCTTAACAACGGGGGGGGGGGGGGGTGTTGGTGGATTTTCACATGAGCAAGTCAAAATTCATCGCCTCCCCCCCTGCTAGAGGTGGTCAAAATGAGTTCACTCACCCTCCCCCAATCGGGTTGAAATCAAGCGCGATCTACCCCTTTGAGCTATAGTAATGCATGGGCTTCTTTTTTTTTTTGCTAAAAAAGGGTGAATAAGTTTTTGTCCCCCCCCCCCCCCCCCCCCCCCGCCCGCCGTGCTAAAATAAGACCACTCCCTAACGAGGGGGAAAGTGGCTGTAATTAAGTGGGGCGACATCCAGAAACCACAGACAGCTTGGCAGCAGGCACAGGTCGCCAGTATACGCTGTCAGGTACAACCTGGCTTAACTCTCTAAGGACGGATATCGCTAAAAGGGTTGGGGGTCGGTATGATGCTTGGATGCAGCAGTTGAGCTGATCCTATAAGCCACACTATCTAATCTAATTATAGTTACTTTTGTACTTAATTATTATAGCATTATTACCCCGACTTTGTGTCGATGCTATAAGCTGCACTAGCGATCTGACTCGCATACGAGACACGGCCTAAAGGAATCTGGAGCTATACCCTGTGGGTCCGCCATTTTATATTTCGCTGGTTGCGGTTATACTCACTGATAAGACATCCCACTATGGGTACAAATAGGGGACAAACAGGGGACAGGCTAGTAACAGTCTTATCAGCTCTTATCAGTGCTGGCCGCCGCAACCAGCTCCAGCCCCGACTAGGCCCTATACGCCAGGTTTTGCCATTAGTTATTAGACCAAGTATACCCCCCCCCCCCGCCTGCTGCCCCCTGGTGGTAAGGGGAGTCACTCAGGGTGAGCCCCTCCTCCCCGTACACCAATACACACCCGCCGTCAGCTAATGGGAGGTCTGAACCCTGATAAAAGGCCAGCACAATAACCACCAGCCACTGAAGGACATCTTATTTGTTTTCTGAGGAATTCCTAAGGGAGTGGTCATTTTTCTCCGACCCCCACTGTAACAGGGGTTTACATATCACCAGCCCCCCCCCCCCCCCGTCCTCACCCCCAGCCCCTATAGTATCGCACTGGCTTTTTCCCGAACGGTTTTGCTCCCTCTCAAAGAGTCCAAATTGGGGTGTCCATTGGG